>JAVGWX010000012.1:74837188-74844928 GCA_036924085.1 Ariolimax columbianus
TGTGTTAAAGCGTCTTGAGTCTCATCTAAATGGCCAATGCCCGCTTAAGAAGAGAAAGAACACGGCTATCATTTCAACTAGACCGAGCCCAAAACATGCGCTTCATAATTACCCTCAAGATATTAAGAAACGCTCCCATTACATAGCTAGGAGAAGCAGCAAAATTTAAGCCCCTCGAATTGAAGAAAAAAAACAAATCTATTACTTTAGTTTGAAAAACTAAAAAGAGTATATGGCTTGGCTTCGTTCGTTCTCAATCTACCGCTACCAAGCTCTGAACGTTCTCAATATACCGCTACCAAGCTCTGAACGTTCTCAATCTACCGCTACCAAGCGCTGAAAAGGGCTATGCAAGTGGCAGAATATAGTCCAGAGAAGGGAATGCGTTGTATAGTAGATTATAGTTTGGCTGCTATATTCGCACCTTTGCCTCCAGCACATCCAACTTCAGCAGGCATTTTTTTAGTATCGGGTTGCCTTCCCTTTTCGATTATTTCTTCTTTAGCCAGTCTACTCTGTTGCAGCCTGTTATCCATGACCACCGCGTGGAGGGGTAGAAGGTTCTTGACAGCTCTTGTTCGCTGGTCCTGACGCTAGCAGTCAGCTATGGGCAGCTCATGGACTGCACAGCGTCGTGAACCCAAAAAAGACTATATGAGATATGAATATAAGAAAGTTCCAGAAACAATACTCCCATGTCTGTGACATAAATATAAGAAGGCCCGAGAAACCTCTTCTACTTCATCTTCTTCTTCTTCCTCTGCTGCATCGTACGCTATCAGACGTCAACTTGAATTTGTCGAAGAAAGCAGCTGTCATCCTGAGGCTGTCGACATTGCCATAGATCTTGTCTAGTGTTGCCACCGGTGATGGCCACATGTGCTTTCTCTGGTCCTCGTATGTCCGGCAATTTTGCAGTAGATGTTCAGCGGTTATTTTCCCTGTGCCACAGGTGCATTCGTCTATAGCACTTATCTTCAGTTTATTGAATAGATGGTACTTGAGTCTGTTGTGGCCTGTGCGGAGTTTGAACACCACGACCTGCTCTCTTCTGTTCAACTGGTAATAAGCATCATTTTTTGTGTAGCCAGTATGCTCTGTTTCCCATTTGGCCATGTATCTGGCCCTAATAAACCTTTTGGACTCTTCGTAGGTCACACTAGAATCTGGTTGTGGTAGTCTTGCACATTCTTTTGCCAGTCTGTCTGCCTCTTCGTTGCCTTGGATGTTACAATGGGATGGAACCCAGTGTACCCCTAATCTTTTTGGTGTGAACTGCTGGCATAGTTGACAGAGTAATGATCTTAAGTCATTAAGTTCTGTATTTTTCTGGCTTTTTAGTGCTGTAACCACGGACAGGGCATCTGTAAACAGGACTATCTGGCTTTCATTGCTTTCGTCCCTCAGCAATGCTTTTACTGCAGCCTTCAAAGCCTCTGCCCCGCTCTGAAATTGCTTGAGAAATTTCCAGTTGCTCAGAATTTTCCAGTTTGCCCTCCATTCAGTGTTTTGTTTGTTGCAGAACCGTCAGTGTATGCATGGGTCCAGTCTGTGCTTGGGTAGTTTTTCTCGAGGTTATGTCTCTTCTTTCCTTTTCAGTCTGACTGTTCTTGTATCCAATACCTGGTACATTTTCTACCACCTCTGGAAAGATATTCTGCTGCTCCCAGGTGGGTTTGCGTACAGTAGGGATGGGCTATGGTGTTGATATGGTGTTCATAGGGTCTTCGCTCATCTTTGTTTTGGCTATTTCTACAAAGTTTCTTTGCTTTAGTGTCCCTTTTCCAAATCCATTTAGTCTCTGCTGCATTGGATGGTCTGTCAGTCTTCTTAGTTTCTCTGCTTTCTGCAGTCTCCTCTATCGGTCCTGAATTGTAGATTTGTAATCTTTCAAGTTCTACAATTTGCGTTGACTTCATGCCTCCTGTTATAACTCTCATGGCTTGGTTTTGAAGTGTGTTGATTTTATCAAAGTTTGCCTTTGCTGCTGTTGCCCATGCCGCATTGCCATAGTCGAAAGCTGGTCTCACTCTTCCAGTGTACATTTTCTTCAGTATTCTTTCATCAGCTCCCTAGCCCGATAAACAACACGCCTATATACGATACACGAAAAGAAAAATTAAATAATTTGTTCTCTCTTAAATATAAAGAAAAATTATATGAGGTCGTGAAAACTTTGTGAAACAAAACATCTTGCAGGTATGTTAACAAGATTTATACAACAGGAGAACTGCTTGTTTTGCAATTTCTTCACTACACTGAAAGTAGCACATTCCATCACAACGCTCTCCGTAATCGCAGAACGACTAAGCGAAAACCAATAAAAATTATCTAAAAATACTCGCCCAAAAACACCAGGGGTTAAAATAGAGCTAACCATGAACGAGAAATAGATGTGTACGCATTTTTGCAGTTCATGAACAGATCATAGTACTTTGAAGAGCTGGTACATACATATTTAAAATTAAATCATAAATAGTTGATTGTACTAGTAATATACTAGATAACGATAGTAAAAAGGCCACAAAGGGCTATTTTAATTTTTTAAACTATAAGAGATCTATCTATTTATTTATAGTCCGATCCTGATTTGCCTTTCGGCGTCAGGTGTATAAGTGACATGTGGACAGTGTCTTGGTGTGCGCTTCGTATAAGGTGGAACTGGCTGCCTCGGATTTTCCGTCAATCCATCTTTTGTGGGGCCTGGGTCTAGCTTTGGAACCGCTGTGTTTAAGTGTTGAAGCCATCTATGGGACGCTGCTGCGTTTGCTGTCGAGATATGTGTCCAACTCACTGAATTTGCTGTTTTCTTCTGAAGTCTAGCATTGGCTTAGTGCCCATTTATTTTCTGATCTCGTCGCTTCAAATTCTGTCCCATCTTGTCCCATTTAGCATTCGACTCAGGCATTTCATTTCTGCTGTTTCAATTTTTCTCTTCTCTTGCTGGCAATGTCCATGTTTAACACTGGTAGCATATTGTAGGCATGAAAATTGTGTTGAACAGGAATCTTTTTGTGCATTAAACGAGATACTAACTTGAAAATCATTTCTAATTAAACTTGCATTGTTCCTTCTTCTTCTTCTTCTTCTTCTTCTTCTTCTTCTTCTTCTTCTTCTTCTTCTTCTTCTTCTGCGTTCGTTCTCAATCTCCCGCTACCAAACTCTAAAAGGGCTTAAGTAGCAGAATGTAGTCCAGAGAACGGAATGCGTTGTGCCGTAGTTGCACCTTTCGGTCAAACACATCCGACTTCAGCAAGCATTTTTTGAGTACTGGGTTAGCATTTCCTCTTCGATCCCTTCTCCTTAGCCAGTCTGCCCTGCTGCAGCCTGTTATCCAGGATCACCGCGTGGAGGTGTAGGAGGGTCTTGGCAGCTCTGGTTCGCTGGCCCTGACGCTAGCAGTCAGCTATGGGTCGCTGACCACTGCAGCTCATGCGCTGCTCAGCATCTTGATCCCACATTGTTCCTTATTTCTCAACATAATTTTCACTAACATACATTTATCCCACCGCTTTATCAGTCCACCAAACCCTGCAGCATACATGTGTGGTCTGCTGTCTTAGCCACATTACGTTTAACCATCTTCGCCATTCGTTAAACGTCGCGCGCTAGGGTGGGTTTTTAAGTGCCTTAAACAGGTGAGACTTCCTGCTGAAGACGGATGTGTCGGACCGAAAGGTGCAAATATCGCAGTCAAGCTGGAAACTAGCGACACGACGCATTTCGTTCTCTAGACTACATCTTGCTACTTACAAAGCCCTTTTCATGGCTCGTATCGAGAGATTGAGAACGAACACAGATTACGAAGACGGTAGTGGACCTTCTTATCGTTAACAGTAGGCATTTTTTTGGGAATATCCTTTCGTCTCTGCTCCTCCCCCCCCCCTCCCCTCTCCCTCCCTCATTAAAAAAACGCACAGCATGCAGTTCTTTCTTCTTTAACACTCGTCCTGAAAAGGAAGTTATGACGTTTGTCGCAATTTAGAGCGAGGCTGCGATATCCACGTCTTTCATCCAGACACATCCGATTTCAGCTGACGATTTTTAATGTCAGGATTCCTTTTTCAGCTGCGATCCATATTCTCTTAGCCAGACTGCACTAGTACAGCCTGTTTCCAAGGCTGACGCTTGGAACGAAATAGGGTCTTGTTCAGGTTTGATTCGCTGACTGATGAAATCTGGAAGCTATGAATCGCTGGACGCTGATTGGTTGATTCCCCTCTGCTGTTCTTTAATCGCGCACTCAGTGCGCACTCGTCATTTGCTTCGAGCGTGGAAGCGACACCTAGCGGCAACCTAAAGTAATCACAAAGACAGATATTACTACTACCAAACGACAATTATAGAAACTATCAACTATATGTTATAGCCATCCCATATCAATTTGTGACCCATTTACTGACTTACCCTGACCAATTGGTGTTTGGGTGTGTATGTGAGTGTATATGTATGTGTGTTTATACATATTTACATACACACACACACACACACACACAGGGCATTCATAGGAAGCCGCCATTTT
The DNA here is from genome assembly GCA_036924085.1 of Ariolimax columbianus. Classification (NCBI taxonomy): domain Eukaryota; kingdom Metazoa; phylum Mollusca; class Gastropoda; order Stylommatophora; family Arionidae; genus Ariolimax; species Ariolimax columbianus. The sequence goes on from JAVGWX010000012.1 coordinate 74,841,711, forward strand.
TTTTTGGTAATGAAAAAAACATTTTTTTTCAAGTATTCAATTTGCCATTTATTTTTCGAAATAATCTCCAACTGTTAAAGATTGAGCTGCGTTTGCTTAGGTCCGGTGTTTTTGTCTGTTTCGGATGTTCTCGGGTTTATGAACGGATTAATATTTGCACTGATTGCTGCCCTGCAGAGCTGCTTTCTTGTGAGAGTGTCTTTATTCATCTGAGTGCTGCTTTACTGTGAGAGTGTCTTTATTCATCTGACTGCTGCTTTACTGTGAGAGTGTCTTTATTCATCTGAGTGCTGCTTTACTGTGAGAGTGTCTTTATTCATCTGAGTGCTGCTTTACTGTGAGAGTGTCTTTATTCATCTGACTGCTGCTTTACTGTGAGAGTGTCTTTATTCATCTGAGTGCTGCTTTACTGTGAGAGTGTCTTTATTCATCTGAGTGCTGCTTTACTGTGAGAGTGTATTTATTCATCAGAGTGCTGCTTTACTGTGAGAGTGTCTTTATTCATCTGAGTGCTGCTTTACTGTGAGAGTGTCTTTATTCATCTGAGTGCTGCTTTACTGTGAGAGTGTCTTTATTCATCTGAGTGCTGCTTTACTGTGAGAGTGTCTTTATTCATCTGAGTGCTGCTTTACTGTGAGAGTGTCTTTATTCATCTGAGTGCTGCTTTACTGTGAGAGTGTCTTTATTCATCTGAGTGCTGCTTTACTGTGAGAGTGTCTTTATTCATCTGAGTGCTGCTTTACTGTGAGAGTGTCTTTATTCATCTGAGTGCTGCTTTACTGTGATAGTGTCTTTATTCATCTGAGTGCTGCTTTACTGTGAGAGTGTCTTTATTCATCTGAGTGCTGCTTTACTGTGAGAGTGTATTTATTCATCTGACTGCTGCTTTACTGTGAGAGTGTCTTTATTCATCTGAGTGCTGCTTTACTGTGAGAGTGTCTTTATTCATCTGAGTGCTGCTTTACTGTGAGAGTGTCTTTATTCATCTGAGTGCTGCTTTACTGTGAGAGTGTCTTTATTCATCTGAGTGCTGCTTTACTGTGAGAGTGTATTTATTCATCTGACTGCTGCTTTACTGTGAGAGTGTCTTTATTCATCTGAGTGCTGCTTTACTGTGAGAGTGTCTTTATTCATCTGAGTGCTGCTTTACTGTGAGAGTGTCTTTATTCATCTGAGTGCTGCTTTACTGTGAGAGTGTATTTATTCATCTGAGTGCTGCTTTACTGTGAGAGTGTCTTTATTCATCTGAGTGCTGCTTTACTGTGAGAGTGTATTTATTCATCTGAGTGCTGCTTTACTGTGAGAGTGTCTTTATTCATCTGACTGCTGCTTTACTGTGAGAGTGTCTTTATTCATCTGAGTGCTGCTTTACTGTGAGAGTGTCTTTATTCATCTGAGTGCTGCTTTACTGTGAGAGTGTCTTTATTCATCTGACTGCTGCTTTACTGTGAGAGTGTCTTTATTCATCTGAGTGCTGCTTTACTGTGAGAGTGTCTTTATTCATCTGAGTGCTGCTTTACTGTGAGAGTGTATTTATTCATCAGAGTGCTGCTTTACTGTGAGAGTGTCTTTATTCATCTGAGTGCTGCTTTACTGTGAGAGTGTCTTTATTCATCTGAGTGCTGCTTTACTGTGAGAGTGTCTTTATTCATCTGAGTGCTGCTTTACTGTGAGAGTGTCTTTATTCATCTGAGTGCTGCTTTACTGTGAGAGTGTCTTTATTCATCTGAGTGCTGCTTTACTGTGAGAGTGTCTTTATTCATCTGAGTGCTGCTTTACTGTGAGAGTGTCTTTATTCATCTGAGTGCTGCTTTACTGTGATAGTGTCTTTATTCATCTGAGTGCTGCTTTACTGTGAGAGTGTCTTTATTCATCTGAGTGCTGCTTTACTGTGAGAGTGTATTTATTCATCTGACTGCTGCTTTACTGTGAGAGTGTCTTTATTCATCTGAGTGCTGCTTTACTGTGAGAGTGTCTTTATTCATCTGAGTGCTGCTTTACTGTGAGAGTGTCTTTATTCATCTGAGTGCTGCTTTACTGTGAGAGTGTCTTTATTCATCTGAGTGCTGCTTTACTGTGAGAGTGTATTTATTCATCTGACTGCTGCTTTACTGTGAGAGTGTCTCTATTCATCTGAGTGCTGCTTTACTGTGAGAGTGTCTTTATTCATCTGAGTGCTGCTTTACTGGGAGAGTGTCTTTATTCATCTGAGTGCTGCTTTACTGTGAGAGTGTATTTATTCATCTGAGTGCTGCTTTACTGTGAGAGTGTCTTTATTCATCTGAGTGCTGCTTTACTGTGAGAGTGTATTTATTCATCTGAGTGCTGCTTTACTGTGAGAGTGTCTTTATTCATCTGAGTGCTGCTTTACTGTGAGAGTGTCTTTATTCATCTGAGTGCTGCTTTACTGTGAGAGTGTATTTATTCATCTGAGTGCTGCTTTACTGTGAGAGTGTCTTTATTCATCTGAGTGCTGCTTTACTGTGAGAGTGTCTTTATTCATCTGACTGCTGCTTTACTGTGAGAGTGTCTTTATTCATCTGAGTCGTGTATTTCAGTGTTATAATTCATTTTGTTCACGGTCTTTGCATCGTTAAGTAAAACTAATTGGCCATTTTCGGTCGATTATTGCTCATCTCCCAGTCGCGGAAATTGAGGGCTACATGATGGGAAAAAAAATGAAAAAAAATGTAAAAGTTGATTAAGGTTGAGTTTAATCAACATTTTAAAATGGGTATGGTCAGATACCGCACCGGGGACGGCGTGGCATAGTGGTTAAGTGGCACGGCTCACAACCATAAGGTACTGGGTTCGATCCCCATCACAGCACCTGCCGTTACCCCTGTGAAGCAAACCCTTAGAAAATGCAGGAGGAAGCAGACCCTTACATAAATGCATGCTGAAGTCGGATGCACTGGGCCGACAATCGCAAATTAAAACCACAGTGCAACGCACACCCGCCTTGGGGAATAGAGAAATTTAAAAAATTTAAAAAATTTAAAAAAAGATACCGCACCGAGACGAGAACACAAACAAAACCTACGTTACGAATAGGCCTTCATCAGAGACAACAATATTGAACTAACAAATCAATATAAAAGTCTGTCTAAGCGACCGGTTGGGCCAGATGCTTGACTGAAAATGAAGGGAAGCGGTCAAATACAAGATGGCCAGGAGAGCGTAAGAAGTGAGGGGCAATGCGCCGGATAAGCCAATGG
>JAVGWX010000012.1:74845028-74880028 GCA_036924085.1 Ariolimax columbianus
AGAAGAAGATAGAAGAAGAAGAAGAAGAAGGACTGGAAGAAGAGAAGAAGAAGAAGAAGGACTGGAAGAAGAAGAAAGAAGAAGAAAGAGACAGAAGAAGAAGAAGAAGAAGAAGAAGAGAAGAGAGAAGAGAAGAAGGAAGAAGAAGAAGAAGAATGAAGAAGAAGAAGAGGAGAAGAAGAAGTGACTGGTAAAAGAAGAAGAAGAGAGAAGAAGAAGAAGACTGGAAGAAGAAGAAGAAGAAGAAGAAGAAGAAGAAGAAGAAGAAGAAGAAGAAGAGAGAAGGACTGGAAGAAGAAAAAGAAGAAGAAGAAGAAGAAGAAGAAGAAGAAGAAGAAGAAGAAGAAGGACTGGAAGAAGAAAGAAGAGAGAAGAAGAAGAAGAAGAAAAGGACTGGAAGAAGAAGAAGAAGAAGAAGAAGAAGAAGAAGAAGAAGAAGAAGAAGAAGAAGAAGAAGAAGAAGAAGAAGAAGAAGAGGATTGGAAGAAGAAGAAGAAGAAGAAGAAGAAGAAAAAGAAGAAGAAGAAGGACTGGAAGACGAAGAAGAAGAAGAAGGACTGGAAGAAGAAGAAGAAGAAGAAGAAGGACTGGAAGACGAAGAAGAAGAAGAAGAAGGACTGGAAGAAGAAGAAGAAGAAGAAGAAGAAGAAGAAGGACTGGAAGAAGAAGAAGAAGAAGAAGAAGAAGAAGAAGAAGAAGAAGAAGAAGAAGAAGAAGAAGAAGAAGAAGGACTGAAGACGAAGAAGAAGAAGAAGAAGGACTGGAAGAAGAAAAAGAAGAAGAAGAAGTAGAAGAAGAAGAAGAAGAAGGACTGGAAGAAGAAGAAGAAGAAGAAGAAGAAGAAGAAGAAGAAGAAGAAGAAGAAGGACTGGAAGAAGAAGAAGAAGAAGAAGAAGAAGAAGAAGAAGAAGAAGAAGAAGAAGAAGAAGAAGCAGAAGAAGACGAAGAAGAAGAAAAAGAAAAGGAAGAAGAAGAAGCAGCAGAAAAAGAAGAAGAAGAAGAAGGACTGGAAGAAGAAGAAGAAGAAGAAGAAGAAGAAGAAGAAGAAGAAGAAGAAGAAGAAGAAGAAGGACTGGAAGAAGAAGAAGAAGAAGGACTAGAAGAAGAAGAAGAAGAAGAAGGACTGGAAGAAGAAGAAGAAGAAGAAGAAGAAGAAGAAGAAGAAGAAGAAGAAGAAGAAGAAGAAGAAGAAGAAGAAGAAGAAGAAGAAGAAGGACTGGAAGAGAAGAAGAAGAAGAAGAAGAAGAAGAAGAAGAAGAAGAAGAAGAAGAAGAAGAAGAAGAAGAAGAAGAAGGACTGGAAGAAGAAGAAGAAGAAGAAGAAGAAGAAGAAGAAGAAGAAGAAGAAGAAGAAGAAGAAGAAGAAGAAGAAGAAGAAGAAGAAGAAGAAGAAGAAGAAGAAGGAGGACTGGAAGAAGAAGAAGAAGAAGAAGAAGAAGAAGAAGAAGAAGAAGAAGAAGAAGAAGAAGAAGAAGAAGAAGAAGAAGAAGAAGAAGAAGGACTGGAAGAAGAAGAAGAAGAAGAAGAAGAAGAAGAAGAAGAAGAAGAAGAAGAAGAAGAAGAAGAAGAAGAAGAAGAAGAAGAAGAAGAAGAAGAAGAAGGACTGGAAGAAGAAGAAGAAGAAGAAGAAGAAGAATAAGAAGAAGAAGAAGAAGGACTGGAAGAAGAAGAAGAAGAAAGAAGAAGAAGAAGAAGAGAAGAAGAAGAAGAAGAAAAAGAAGAAGAAGAAGAAGAAGAAGAAGAAGGACTGGAAGAAGAAGAAGAAGAAGAAGAAGAAGAAGAAGAAGAAGAAGAAGAAGAAGAAGAAGAAGAAGAAGAAGAAGAAGAAGGACTGGAAGAAGAAGAAGAAGAAGAAGAAGAAGAAGAGAAGAAGAAGAAGAGAAGAAGAAGAAGAAGAAGAAGAAGAAGAAGAAGAAGAAGAAGAAGAAGAAGAAGAAGAAGAAGAAGAAGAAGAAGAGAAGAAGAAGAAGAAGAAGAAGAAGAAGACGAAGACGAAGAAGAACTATCATTTGTTATGGAAAACTAAAACAGCTTTTCCTGTAAAATATAAAAAATTCATTAGCACTTTGTTCTGGAAAACGGAGAGAAATCTGGGAGCTGTTTTGCTATTTCCTGTACGAGATCTTTCTGTTCTGTGAATGTTTTAAGCAAACGATTACATTTTCTGATTCTCTCTGTATGAATAATGGCCTGGCGTTGTGCTAGACTGCCAGTAATCAAAGTTCAGTGTCTAACATTGTGGGAGCCGATTAAAAAACTAAATGGTATTTTAATTTCCTTTTTCAAAATCAGAAAGGGATGTCAGAGCGAATTTAGGGGCAGGATTGTAGAGCGCTCCTCGTCTCATTCAAATATACTGAGTTTGGATCCCGTTTTTGGTCAAAGATGCAGCAGTGAATGAGCTGCAGTAGCCAGTGGCTTATCGTTGGCTGTTTTCATTAGAGTCAGTGACCCATATTTGTCCGAGCTCCTATTCCGCTACCATGTGGTAAGGTAAAGGTAAGGGTAGTCACACTGCAGACTGCCATCGGAGATAAAGTGTTAAAGACTTCATTGCACTGTCCACAGCTTTATGAGGTTGGGGTGACAGTTCCCTTCCGTGTTGCCTTTTCTTTCCCTATCCGTCAGCTGGTTCCCATTTACAGATGGTTCTACAGGAGCTGCCGGTAGAGGGAGTTGAACACCAAAGCTTTGCCGTAAAAAAGAGTGCTCTACCACTCCGCTAATCAACAGTGGAGGCCCTAGAGACAGACTGCCTAAGAGATTATGGATCAAATAAGGAACACAAACTCGATCCCAAAAAATCGAATGTGTCGGGTTGAAAGAAGTAGATATCGGAGCCTCACTGTAAACTACGACATTAGCGTCCCAATCGTACATTGGGGAGGAACGCAGAAGCAAAAAAAGGAAAAGGAAGAAGAGGAAGAAGAAGAAGATGATGAAGAAGAAGTAGAAGAATAAGAAGCAAAACAAAGAGGAAATCGAAGAAATGGGAGAAAAAGAAGAAAACGAGGAAGAGAATGGCAAAAAAGGAGAAGCTATCAACTAAAAATAATAATAAGAAGAAGAAGAAGACGAAGAAGAAGAAGGACACCTTCATCGATACGCTCTAGTCGATCCAGCTGTACATGTGTTTCTGGCTTACTGCTAGAAAAAGAAAATGCAGCGAGAAAGGGAATTTCTAACCCTACTTCATAATAAGGAATCAGTAACGAGAGATATGTGAAATGGAGAAGCAGGCATTTTAAATAAAAGAAAGAAAATTCAATTCTCAGCGGCTACTAGAAATTTCGCAAACATCACCAGTGGTAAGACTGAGACAGGGCAAACAGCTACAAAAAAATAAGAACCATGTCAGAAATACGATAGCTTTCCTTATAGATTCCATATCAGTTAAAATCGACATTATAAAATATAAGAACAACGAATTTGACAATTTGGCACTCATTAAAATCAAAGGGAGCGAAACTGATACAGAAAGAATGTCTGGTCAACTGGGAAGATGCAAAAACAGATGCAAAAACAAAGGCAATACAGTGTAAAAGGCAGGAATAACACTCCAGATATCACGCTGACGGCGGTTACTATCAACTGTCCAGAAAAGACCAGGTTATCGTAATACGTTCTCTGGGATCAACATACTGAGCAGTGCAAAAGCTGTCGCGGTCATCGAAATCTGACTGCTAACGTCAGGCCCAGGGAACGAGAGCCGTCAAGAGCCTTTTACACCTTCACGTGGTGATTCTGGATTACAGACTGCAACAGGACAGACTGGCTAAAGAGAAGGGATCGAAGAGGAAAGGCTAACCCGGTACTCAAAAATACATGCTAAAGTCGAATGTGTCGGATCGATAGGTGCAAATATCGAAGTCAATCTGTAAACTACGACACAACGCATTCCGTTCTTCGGAAAACATCCTGCTACTTGCAAATCCCTTTTCAGGGCTTGGTAGCGGGAGTTTGAGAACGGACGTCGACGTAGTAGAAATACTAGGTCTCTGCACTGGCCACAACAGAATGAAACACCGCCTATACACCAAATTCAAACTAGGTACCACCAGCCTATGTTACTGCGGCCTGGGAAACATGACAGCAGCAAATGTATTTCATGTCCGCCACCACCACACAGATTTAAGGAGAAAGGGGTGACCTTTGCTGACTCCACTCGAGGAGAAACTATACGGTAGTATTGGGAAAAAGCAAAATGTGTTAAAGCGTCTTGAGTCTCATCTAAATGGCCAATGCCCGCTTAAGAAGAGAAAGAACACGGCTATCCTTTCAACTAGACCGAGCCCAAAACATGGGCTTCATAATTACCCTCAAGATATTAAGAAACGCTCCTATTACATAGCTAGGAAAAGCAGCAAAATGTAAGCCCCTCGAATTGAAGAAAAAAAACAAATCTATTACTTTAGTTTGAAAAACTAAAAAGAGTATATGGCTTGGCTTCGTTCGTTCTCAATCTACCGCTACCAAGCTCTGAACGTTCTCAATATACCGCTACCAAGCTCTGAACGTTCTCAATCTACCGCTACCAAGCGCTGAAAAGGGCTATGCAAGTGGCAGAATATAGTCCAGAGAAGGGAATGCGTTGTATAGTAGATTATAGTTTGGCTGCTATATTCGCACCTTTGCCTCCAGCACATCCAACTTCAGCAGGCATTTTTTTAGTATCGGGTTGCCTTCCCTTTTCGATTATTTCTTCTTTAGCCAGTCTACTCTGTTGCAGCCTGTTATCCATGACCACCGCGTGGAGGGGTAGAAGGTTCTTGACAACTCTTGTTCGCTGGTCCTGACGCTAGCAGTCAGCTATGGGCAGCTCATGGACTGCACAGCGTCGTGAACCCAAAAAAGACTATATGAGATATGAATATAAGAAAGTTCCAGAAACAATACTCCCATGTCTGTGACATAAATATAAGAAGGCCCGAGAAACCTCTTCTACTTCATCTTCTTCTTCTTCCTCTGCTGCATCGTACGCTATCAGACGTCAACTTGAATTTGTCGAAGAAAGCAGCTGTCATCCTGAGGCTGTCGACACTGCCATAGATCTTGTCTAGTGTTGCCACCGGTGATGGCCACATGTGCTTTCTCTGGTCCTCGTATGTCGGGCAATTTTGCAGTAGATGTTCAGCGGTTATTTTCCCTGTGCCACAGGTGCATTCGTCTATAGCACTTATCTTCAGTTTATTGAATAGATGGTACTTGAGTCTGTTGTGGCCTGTGCGGAGTTTGAACACCACGACCTGCTCTCTTCTGTTCAACTGGTAATAAGCATCATTTTTTGTGTAGCCAGTATGCTCTGTTTCCCATTTGGCCATGTATCTGGCCTTAATAAACCTTTTGGACTCTTCGTAGGTCACACTAGAATCTGGTTGTGGTAGTCTTGCACATTCTTTTGCCAGTCTGTCTGCCTCTTCGTTGCCTTGGATGTTACAATGGGATGGAACCCAGTGTACCCCTAATCTTTTTGGTGTGAACTGCTGGCATAGTTGACAGAGTAATGATCTTAAGTCATTAAGTTCTGTATTTTTCTGGCTTTTTAGTGCTGTAACCACGGACAGGGCATCTGTAAACAGGACTATCTGGCTTTCATTGCTTTCGTCCCTCAGCAATGCTTTTACTGCAGCCTTCAAAGCCTCTGCACCGCTCTGAAATTGCTTGAGAAATTTCCAGTTGCTCAGAATTTTCCAGTTTGCCCTCCATTCAGTGTTTTGTTTGTTGCAGAACCGTCAGTGTATGCATGGGTCCAGTCTGTGCTTGGGTAGTTTTTCTCGATGTACCTCGAGGTTATGTCTCTTCTTTCCTTTTCAGTCTGACTGTTCTTGTATCCAATACCTGGTACATTTTCTACCACCTCTGGAAAGATATGCTGCTCCCAGGTGGGTTTGCGTACAGTAGGGATGGGCTATGGTGTTGATATGGTGTTCATAGGGTCTTCGCTCATCTTTGTTTTGGCTATTTCTACAAAGTTTCTCTGCTTTAGTGTCCCTTTTCCAAATCCATTTAGTCTCTGCTGCATTGGATGGTCTGTCAGTCTTCTTAGTTTCTCTGCTTTCTGCAGTCTCCTCTATCGGTCCTGAATTGTAGATTTGTAATCTTTCAAGTTCTACAATTTGCGTTGACTTCATGCCTCCTGTTATAACTCTCATGGCTTGGTTTTGAAGTGTGTTGATTTTATCAAAGTTCGCCTTTGCTGCTGTTGCCCATGCCGCATTGCCATAGTCGAAAGCTGGTCTCACTCTTCCAGTGTACATTTTCTTCAGTATTCTTTCATCAGCTCCCTAGCCCGATAAACAACACGCCTATATACGATACACGAAAAGAAAAATTAAATAATTTGTTCTCTCTTAAATATAAAGAAAAATTATATGAGGTCGTGAAAACTTTGTGAAACAAAACATCTTGCAGGTATGTTAACAAGATTTATACAACAGGAGAACTGCTGGTTTTGCAATTTCTTCACTACACTGAAAGTAGCACATTCCATCACAACGCTCTCCGTAATCGCAGAACGACTAAGCGAAAACCAATAAAAATTATCTAAAAATACTCGCCCAAAAACACCAGGGGTTAAAATAGAGCTAACCATGAACGAGAAATAGATGTGTACGCATTTTTGCAGTTCATGAACAGATCATAGTACTTTGAAGAGCTGGTACATAAATATTTAAAATTAAATCATAAATAGTTGATTGTACTAGTAATATACTAGATAACGACAGTAAAAAGGCCACAAATGGCTATTTTAATTTTTTAAACTATAAGAGATCTATCTATTTATTTATAGTCCGATCCTGATTTGCCTTTCGGCGTCAGGTGTATAAGTGACATGTGGACAGTGTCTTGGTGTGCGCTTCGTATAAGGTGGAACTGGCTGCCTCGGATTTTCCGTCAATCCATCTTTTGTGGGGCCTGGGTCTAGCTTTGGAACCGCTGTGTTTAAGTGTTGAAGCCATCTATGGGACGCTGCTGCGTTTGCTGTCGATATATGTGTCCAACTCACTGAATTTGCTGTTTTCTTCTGAAGTCTAGCATTGGCTTAGTGCCCATTTATTTTGTGATCTCGTCGCTTCAAATTCTGTCCCATCTTGTCCCATTTAGCATTCGCCTCAGGCATTTCATTTCTGCTGTTTCAATTTTTTCTCTTCTCTTGCTGGCAATGTCCATGTTTAACACTGGTAGCATATTGTGGGCATGAAAATTGTGTTGAACAGGAATCTTTTTGTGCATTAAACGAGATACTAACTTGAAAATCATTTCTAATTAAACTTGCATTGTTCCTTCTTCTTCTTCTTCTTCTTCTTCTTCTTCTTCTTCTTCTTCTTCTTCTTCTTCTTCTGCGTTCGTTCTCAATCTCCCGCTACCAAACTCTAAAAGGGCTTAAGTAGCAGAATGTAGTCCAGAGAACGGAATGCGTTGTGCCGTAGTTGCACCTTTCGGTCAAACACATCCGACTTCAGCATGCATTTTTTGAGTACCGGGTTAGCATTTCCTCTTCGATCCCTTCTCCTTAGCCAGTCTGCCCTGCTGCAGCCTGTTATCCAGGATCACCGCGTGGAGGTGTAGAAGGGTCTTGGCAGCTCTGGTTCGCTGGCCCTGACGCTAGCAGTCAGCTATGGGTCGCTGACCACTGCAGCTCATGCGCTGCTCAGCATCTTGATCGCACATTGTTCCTTATTTCTCAACATAATTTTCACTAACATACATTTATCCCACCGCTTTATCAGTCCACCAAACCCTGCAGCATACATGTGTGGTCTGCTGTCTTAGCCACATCATGTTTAACCATCTTCGCCATTCGTGAAACGTCGCGCGCTAGGGTGGGTTTTTAAGTGCCTTAAACAGGTGAGACTTCCTGCTGAAGACGGATGTGTCGGACCGAAAGGTGCAAATATCGCAGTCAAGCTGGAAACTAGCGACACGACACATTTCGTTCTCTAGACTACATCTTGCTACTTACAAAGCCCTTTTCATGGCTCGTATCGAGAGATTGAGAACGAACACAGATTACGAAGACGGTAGTGGACCTTCTTATCGTTAACAGTAGGCATTTTTTGGGGAATATCCTTTCGTCTCTGCTCCTCCCCCCTCCCCTCTCCCTCCCTCATTAAAAAAACGCACAGCATGCAGTTCTTTCTTCTTTAACACTCGTCCTGAAAAGGAAGTTATGACGTTTGTCGCAATTTAGAGCGAGGCTGCGATATCCACGTCTTTCATCCAAACACATCCGATTTCAGCTGACGATTTTTATTGTCAGGATTCCTTTTTCAGCTGCGATCCATATTCTCTTAGCCAGACTGCACTAGTACAGCCTGTTTCCAAGGCTGACGCTTGGAACGAAATAGGGTCTTGTTCAGGTTTGATTCGCTGACTGATGAAATCTGGAAGCTATGAATCGCTGGACGCTGATTGGTTGATTCCCCTCTGCTGTTCTTTAATCGCGCACTCAGTGCGCACTCGTCATTTGCTTCGAGCGTGGAAGCGACACCTAGCGGCAACCTAAAGTAATCACAAAGACAGATATTACTACTACCAAACGGCAATTATAGAAACTATCAACTATATGTTATAGCCATCCCATATCAATTTGTGACCCATTTACTGACTTACCCTGACCAATTGCTGTTTGGGTGTGTATGTGAGTGTATATGTATGTGTGTTTATACATATTTACATACACACACACACACACACACACACAAAGGGCATTCATAGGAAGCCGCCATTTTTTTTTGGTAATGAAAAAAACATTTTTTTTCAAGTATTCAATTTGCCATTTATTTTTCGAAATAATCTCCAACTGTTAAAGATTGAGCTGCGTTTGCTTAGGTCCGGTGTTTTTGTCTGTTTCTGGTGTTCTCGGGTTTATGAACGGATTAATATTTGCACTGATTGCTGCCCTGCAGAGCTGCTTTCTTGTGAGAGTGTCTTTATTCATCTGAGTGCTGCTTTACTGTGAGAGTGTCTTTATTCATCTGACTGCTGCTTTACTGTGAGAGTGTCTTTATTCATCTGAGTGCTGCGTTACTGTGAGAGTGTCTTTATTCATCTGAGTGCTGCTTTACTGTGAGAGTGTCTTTATTCATCTGAGTGCTGCTTTACTGTGAGAGTGTCTTTATTCATCTGAGTGCTGCTTTACTGTGAGAGTGTCTTTATTCATCTGAGTGCTGCTTTACTGTGAGAGTGTCTTTATTCATCTGAGTGCTGCTTTACTGTGAGAGTGTCTTTATTCATCTGAGTGGTGTATTTCAGTGTTATAATTCATTTTGTTCACGGTCTTTGCATCGTTAAGTAAAACTAATTGGCCATTTTCGGTCTAATATTGCTCATCTCCCAGTTGCGGAAATTGAGGGCTACATGATGGGAAAAAAAATGAAAAAAAATGTAAAAGTTGATTAAGGTTGAGTTTAATCAACATTTTAAAATGGGTATGGTCAGATACCGCACCGGGGACGGCGTGGCCTAGTGGTTAAGTGGCACGGCTCACAACCCGAAGGTACTGGGTTCGATCCCCATCACAGCACCGGCCGTTACCCCTGTGAAGCAAACCCTTAGAAAATGCAGGAGGAAGCAGACCCTTACATAAATGCATGCTGAAGTCGGATGCACTGGGCCGACAATCGCAAATTAAAACCACAGTGCAACGCACACCCGCCTTGGGGAATAGAGAAATTTAAAAAATTTAAAAAATTTAAAAAAAGATACCGCACCGAGACGAGAACACAAACAAAACCTACGTTACGAATAGGCCTTCATCAGAGACAACAATATTGAACTAACAAATCAATATAAAAGTCTGTCTAAGCGACCGGTTGGGCCAGATGCTTGACTGAAAATGAAGGGCAGCGGTGAAATACAAGATGGCCAGGAGAGCGTAAGAAGTGAGGGGCAATGCGCCGGATAAGCCAATGGTGGCCAAATATGGAAACGGACAAATAGTAATCCAGATGGGAGAACAAAGAGAAGGTGATATAGGCCGAGAGGGTGGGAGAACAAAGAGAAGGTGATATAAGCCGGGAGGACGTGAGATTAATATAGTAGAGGGCGGGGTGAGGGAACTGATAGAAGAAGGGGGGGGGGGGCAAAGGAAGACAAATAGATGGGAGCCAGTATGAGGTTTAAAGAAAAAGTATGGAAGATATTAATGCCATGTGTTTGGAGACAACCCATACTGGAGGTAAGTCTCTTCTCAAGGGCGAATCGGTGACGATCGTCAGAGAATCAAGAAACTAGACCAGTGACACTAACATCAGCTTTACCCCGGTGTCAGAGAAGCAAGAAACTAGACCAGTGACACTAACGTCAGCCTTACCCCGGTGTCAGAGAAGCACGGAACTAGACTAGTGACACTAACGTCAGCCTTACCCCGGTGTCAGAGAAGCAAGAAACTAGACCAGTGACACTAACGTCAGCCTTACCCTGGTGTCAGAGAAGCAATAAACTAGACCAGAGACACTAACGTCAGCCTTACCCTGGTGTCAGAGAAGCACGGAACTAGACTAGTGACACTAACGTCAGCCTTACCCCGGTGTCAGAGAAGCAAGAAACTAGACCAGTGACACTAACGTCAGCCTTACCCTGGTGTCAGAGAAGCAAGAAACTAGACCAGTGACACTAACGTCAGCCTTACCCCGGTGTCAGAGAAGCAAGAAACTAGACCAGTGACACTAACGTCAGCCTTACCCCGGTGTCAGAGAAGCAATAAACTAGACCAGAGACACTAACGTCAGCCTTACCCTGGTGTCAGAGAAACAAGAAACTAGACCAATGACACTAACGTCAGCCTTACCCCGGTGTCAGAGAATCAAGAAACTAGACCAGTGATACTAACGTCAGCCTTACCCTGATGTCAGAGAAGCAAGAAACTAGACCAGTGACACTAACGTCAGCCTTACCCTTGTGCCAGAGAATCAAGAAACTAGACCAGTGACACTAACTTCAGCCTTACCCCGATGTCAGAGAAGCAAGAAACTAGACCAGTGACACTAACGTCAGCCTTACCCCGGTGTCAGAGAATCAAGAAACTAGACCAGTGACACTAACGTCAGCCTTACCCTGGTGTCAGAGAATCAAGAAACTAGATTCTGTGACACTAACGTCAGCCGTACCCTGGTGTCAGAGAATCAAGAAACTAGACCAATGACACTAACGTCAGCCTTACCCTTGTGTCAGAGAATCAAGAAACTAGACTAGTGACACTAACGTCAACCTTACCCTGGTGCTCAGGATCATTGAAGTGGCTACATGACAACACTCGTTCCGCTTGGCTGCTCCCCAGCGACAGGCCAAGAAAAGATGCGATATACAAGGGCTCTTCTTCAAAGCTTGATGTCAATTTTCCATCGCCACACCCCTCCCCGCCGGAGACCATCGGCACGTTCTCTGTTTTCCATATTCTAAAGGGAGAAAGAATTTCCTGCCCTCGCAGGAGGAAAACATTCAGAGGGTGCAGAGGTAGAGCAGAGGTGGAGCTCGAGAAAATGGCACAAATTACGGTGAGCCGTGTGATGTCGATCGTTAACTATGAGCAGGACGGGATCATCACTCACAGATGTTCGGCCTTCACTAAAACGTTCACACCATTCAAATGGCTTACTGTGACAGAATGTCTCATTACCGTGTTTTGATAGGAGTCTTCTGTAAATTTCCGCAGGTTTCATGCCTTCTTTCACTAAAAACATCATCATAACACGCTGTGCTATGCAAGCACTGACAGTGCTGTCCGCCATTTTATGTTATCTGTCACGTGACTAGCTCATGACAAGTGGCCCACCAAGCAGTAATAGAACACAAGTGCTAGTATTTGATAGTATTTCCAGCACACTGTAACCTATTCAGGTAGAACTATAACCAAAAAAATACCGATTTGACTTGAACGCCCCCCCCCCTCCCCCCAATTATATAAAACTTGCGTAGAGATTAAGAGGTGTACGAGGAATTTATACAATGACATGTTGAGAGCAGCGAACCAAAGCAACAACAACAAAAATAGAGACTCACGTAACAGCCCATCAGTTCTAACATGTGATAATCTTTCTTCAATAGCTAGACTAGTAATACAGCAATGTTTGCTTTCGCGTTTGCTGTTAAACATTTATGTGAACAAAATAACAAACAGAAGCCAGGGAAATTACAACACCAGAAGTGCGACTCAACAAAATGAAGAAGTCAACTCAATACATGAGTTAATGTTTGTGGAAGACTGAAACCTGCTATAGTTGAACGATGATATATCGCACAATCATATGAATGTACTTGGCACCGCTTTTGACGGATACACTGTGAAATTTAGCACATCTTCTATTTAGTCCATCTTATTCTACACCTGGGTTGTAGAGTCCTTTACCTTACATGCTTAGTTACTTCTCTTCTTTTTGGGAGTTTAGTCTTCCACTCTACCTGGTTAGTCGATGCGGAGCGGAGACTAACGTCTGGTTAGGCAAAACACACTGATCAGACATGTTAGTCGGGGTCCGGCAGAACACACTGATCAGACATGTTAGTCGGGGTCAGGCAGAACATACTGATCAGACATGTTAGTCGGGGTCAGGCAAAACATACTGATGAGACATGTTAGTCGGGGTCAGGCAAAACACACTGATCAGACATGTTAGTCAGGGTCAGGCAAAACATACTGATCAGACATGTTAGTCGGGGTCAGGCAAAACACACTGATCAGACATGTTAGTCGGGGTCAGGCAAAACACACTGATCAGACATGTTAGTCAGGGTCAGGCAAAACATACTGATCAGACATGTTAGTCGGGGTCAGGCAAAACATACTGATCAGACTGGTCAAGGTCAGGTCAAATACTGGCCAAGATCCCCACCTCACTACCAAGCAGGTCTTTCTGGTAACGGATGTTTTAAGGCAGACTGCCTAACGAGGTATGAGATCTATGCGTTCCCCGTAGTAGTGAGTGACACATAGATGAAGCAAAGCATAGCAAAACTGCCTATAAGATTCCGGTTCACCTTCATCAGCACGTTAACTATGTGAAGAAGGCTACTGCAACGACGACACTTAAGCCCTTTTCCATGGCGCATAAAAGAGTAAAATTACTCCTTGTCGACATTAAACAACAGCAACAACAACAACAACAACAGCAGCAGCAGCAGCAGCAACAACAACAACAACAACAGTCGCTCTGCTTTGAGGTGAGGAGTCTTCCGCCTTATTAAAGTAGCTACTCTTCTACAATTGGTATGTAGAGCCTTCTATCTTACTTACTTAGTCGTTACTCTTCTACCCATGGGGTGTAGAGCCTTCTACCTTATTTAGTTGCTCCTCTGCTACCCCTTGGGTGTAGAGCCTTCTACCTTACTTAATCGCTCCTCTGCTACCCCTCAAGTGTAGAGCCTTCTACCTTATTTAATCTCTCCTCTTCTACCCCTGGAGTGTAGAGCCTTCTACCTTACTTAATCGCTCATCAGCTACCCCTCCAGTGTAGAGCCTTCTACCTTACTTAATCGCTCCTCTGCTACCCCTGGGGTGTAGAGCCTTCTACCTTACTTAATCTCTCCTCTTCTACCCCTGGAGTGTAGAGCCTTTAACCTTACTTAATCTCTCCTCTTCTACCCTGGAGTGTAGAGCCTTCTACCTTACTTATTCTCTTCTCTTCTACCCTGGAGTGTAGAGCCTTTTACCTTACATAATCTCTCCTCTGCTACCCCTGGAGTGTAGAGCCTTCTACCTTACTTAATCTCTCCTCTTCTACCCCTGGAGTGTAGAGCCTTCTACCTTACTTAATCGCTCCTCAGCTACCCCTTTAGTGTAGAGCCTTCTACCTTACTTAATTTCTCATCTTCTGCCTCTGTAGTGTAGAGCCTTCTACCTTATTTAGTCGCTCCTCTGCTACCCCTGGGGTGTAGAGACTTCTACATTACTTAGTCACTCCTCTTCTACCCCTGGAGTGTAGAGCCTTCTACATTACTTAATCGCTTCTCTTCTACCTCTGGAGTGTAGAGCCTTCTATCTTACTTAATCGCTCCTCTGCTACCCCTCGAGTATAGAGCCTTCTACCTTACTTAGTCGCTCCTCTGCTACCCCTGGGGTGTAGAGCATTCTACCTTACTTGATCGCTCCTCTGCTACCCTTCGAGTGTAGAGCCTTCTACCTTATTTAGTCGCTCCTCTGCTACCCCAGGGGTGTAGAGCCTTCTACCTTACTTAGTCGCTCCTCTGCTACCCCTGGGGTGTAGAGCCTTCTACCTTACTTAATCTCTCCTCTTCTACCCCTGGAGTGTAGAGCCTTCTACCTTACTTAATCGCTCCTCTTCTACCCCTGGAGTGTAGAGCCTTCTACCTTACTTAGTCGCTCATCTGCTACCCCTGGGGTGTAGAGCCTTCTACCTTACTTAATCGCTCCTCTGCTACCCCTGGGGTGTAGAGCCTTCTACCTTACTTAATCGCTCCTCTTCTACCTCTAGGATGAAGAGGACCTAAACGTGCAATTAAGTGTGGAGAAAAGCAGGAGAACTCGCTTTATTTAGGCCAATTTCCAGGTCACTATTGTTTAGACATTTTGTTCGCTTTAGAATGTGTACAAAGACAGCCGGTAACAGCACCCTTTTTCGTATTGTCAACTGCTAATATTTCTTTCACGTATACTGGACTTCCGAGTGTATCGGCCGTCTCCGAGGATCTACATGCCTGGTTTCATCTTATTGTTGGATACCAGTCGACGCGGACGACACCAAGAGATGTAAGACCGGGGACGCTTGAAAACCTCGAGATTCGAACACCTACCGTTCCGTTTGTTTTTTTTACTCGTTTTCCGAGAAACAAGCACCTTACCTCTCAGCTGTTGGCTCTCCCCTAGTGCACATCAAAGACAGGAACTAATAGGATTGTCAGAACACCAAACTCAGACGTGATAATAATGTCAAACTGAAGTATGGCCAACAGTGCAAGAATTTTTACGTAAGAAATCGAACCATCTCTGTCCATGACCTTAGAACCTACCCCCCAGTATGGTTTTCAACAATGAATGATGTCTTGTTATATGACCAAAACGTAACTGTCTAACCCTGATTTCGGCCATTAATTCTCTTTTCACCTCCAACTTTTTCAATAACTCCAAATTTGTTTTCTTCTCATTCCAAGAAATCCAACCCATTCTTCGATATACCCACATTTCGAAGTACATAAAAACCTGACAATTCTCATTTTCTAACACTGATTAATCTGTTCATATGACAGTATGTGTCGCATTCGGGGATTCCGTGGCGAAGTGGTTAAGCCGTCGGTCTCGTGATCAGGTGGTGTGGGTTCTACTCCGGACTCCGCAGTCTTTTTCACGGATGCTTGATGCGGAGTCCCCTGCATCTCATAGTCGCCCCCTAGTCGTCTTGTCCTTGACTTGTCACTTGGGTCGGGCGGCTCGAGACGAGAGAGTGAGGATAAAAAGTAGCGCAGTTATTATTTCCTAAACATAGCGCTAGCACAATTAATTATGTCATCATCGTCTACGATGGACGGCTGCCTTTGCCTTTGCCTTTATGTGTCACATGTTGTCGAATACGATCTTGGCCATACCTATTCTCTTTCTGAGAATTTACCTGTTCAATTACTTGATCTGTTATTTTTATCTGCATACATGTTTCTTGTCACTTTTCCCAATTATTATAGTCTTCGTTTTCTTTATGTTAATGTCTAATCCAAACTCTTGACTTATATTGCGAATAATGAGGTCCAGCTGAATAGATGAGAAATACAGGGAAAGAGATCTACTTACACATGGTCATCCTAAATACTAAAAAAAATATCAGCCTTCTGAAAAGGAAAGGCCAAATCACCGTTTTCCAGCCATGTATCAAGCATTTAAAACATATCATTCATTTGGACAATGTTTGGACCCAATGTTTGGACATAAGGTACAAAACACAAGATTCAAATCCAGACATAGCTTTCTAAAAACAACAAACCCCATACATAGAAACCCTGAAAGGTGCCGTATCGAGATGTGGCAAGAATTGGTGCAGGCCCCAGAGAGGGAACTTCGGGAGGAACCTGCTCCTGGACATCATCTACCATACACAACATGGAAGTCGCTGAACAGACTTCGAACTGGTGTATCACGGTGCAAGAGGAATATGAAGGGATGGAGATACACAGATGATGATACATGTGATTGCGGCGCATTACAGGACCCAGACCACCTGATGACCTGCCCCAACCTCCAGGAAACATGCAATAGGTGCGACATACTGGAGGCAAATGGCAAAGCAATCCATGTCGCTGGATACTGTATGCAAGATATATAACGTGGTGTTTGGACACGGAAAGTAAGTAAGTAATTTGGACAAACTTCAACTACAACATACCCCAGAGTGCCGGCTGTGCGCACATCCCTATAAAACTGTTGAACGTTTTGACTGCAAGACATTTGCCGATGTTAGGAAAGAGCTTCTTCCTCCGATGTAACGCTCTGTTTGGGACTTAACAGCTTGCAAACACTTGCAGAAATCAGTAAAGAGCAATGGGCCAAAGGACGGGGGCCCACAGTCAACTTGGTCGATAGCCAACCAGCAGCCCACTTTTTCGCAGTAGCTGATTACAATAACTATATTTCTACATAATTAAGTTGCAGCTCCCATTCACAACCCTTGTTAGTCGTCGTTTGCGACATACTTGAAAGGTAAATGCGGCCCTATTTGCTGCACGCCACGCTGGTGTGATCCTCCTCACGTGAACCATTCTAAAATAACTGATTGATCAGGACGTGTTTAAATTACAAATTTGTTTGAACTGCAGAAATAACTGAACGATCGGTGCACACTTAAAGACAATTTCTCTTTCTGTCCGCCAGTTAATTACTAAAGTTACAAATCTATCCTTATTTGATACGTCTCTAATTGCCCCGCCCGGTCAGAAACGTGCGAAAGACACATTACTTGTACACTTAGCGAGATGTGACGTCCCTACGTTCGACCGCTTAGGGTTACCGGGAAAAGGGAGATAAGACGAGAATGACAATACTTTCTTTAATTAAATTGACAGAAAACGCGCCTTATTATCTTAATGCGGTTTAGTAGTTACAACAAGATCACTGATTTATGATGAGAATATTTGGTGAAAACTTTTATTTTATATTACTTATAAATAACACATTATTGCTTTATTTTAGTCTGGGGTGATAATAGACTTTTGGTGAAACGTTATTGATTGTTAAACTACTTTTTTCGGGGTTTCTCAGATCGAAAGTCAAAATACAATAATTTACACAAAGATCTGGTGGTATAATATATATTTTATTGCTAGCTTCTAATGTCTACTTTACTGCTAAGTGGAATGGAGATTCTTGTCTTTGAAAAAGTGTGTTATGTTAGTAGTTGGCAGTATGCGTTGGTGCAAAGCTAATATTATATACTTATTTCACCGTAATTTTTTTTTAGCTTTTTTTTTCGATCGTGATCCAAACGTATTGCGTTGGTTGTTGTAAGTCGGTGATGATGAAGGATGAAAAGCAGCTGGCCGTGTTGTTGGGACGTTGGACCGTTACCATGAAGATATCCATTCAAATCCTCGGTGAGGAAGAAGATGCAGCAGATTAAATGAGTTTACAGCGGCCGACAGTGTCTAGAAGAGAGAAGAATTCGTGGTGACTTAATACAGGTTTATAAGATGACCAGAGGAATGGATAAATTAGACTATAACATGTTTTTTTTTTAAATACAGCCATCCCCAATAACAAGAGGGCATAGCTACAAGTTGACTAAGAGAGGTCCAAATTAGATATTAGGAAATATTTTTTTAGTCAGAGAGTGGTGAATGCTTGGCATTCAGTGCCACGGAGGTAGTGAAGGCAGGGACAGTTAATGCATTTAAGAATAAATTGGATGCGCATAGCTTTTAGAGCAAGGTGATGTAAATGAAACTGATTGTATACAGACTCTGCAGGGTCTTCTAAACCAGCATAAAGACGTTAAGTTAAGTTACGTGACGCATAGCTGACTGCTTGCATTTGGGTTGGCGAACCAGCGCTGACCAAGACGTTATTCCACCTCCAAGCTGCAACCTTGGAAACAGACTGCACTAGTGTAGCTTGACTTAGATAATAGGAATCCGGCACTAAAAAAAATCATTTGAAACAGGATGTGTTGGACCTAAAGGCGCAATTATCACAGCCTTGCTGTAACACAATGTCAAAACTAGAAGAACAAGAAGAAGAAGAAGAAGAAGAAGAAGAAGTAGTAGTAGTAGTAGTAGTAGAAAAATAAATAGTAGAAGTAGAAGAAGAAGCAAAAAAAGAATAAAAATAAGAAGTATTAAATTCTCAGAAAGGGATCAAGACGCTGAGCAGCGCATGAGCTGCAGTGGTCAGCGACCCATAGCTGACTGCTAGCGCCAGGGCCAGCGAACCAGAGCTGCCAAGACCCTTCTACACCTACACGAGGTGATCCTGGATAACAGGCTGCAGCAGGACAGACTGGCTAAGGAGAAGGAATCGAAAAGGGAATGCTAACCCGGTACTCAAAAAATGCTTGCTGAAGTCGGATGTGTTGGACCGAAAGGTGCAAATATCGCAGTCAATCTGTAAACTACGACACAGCACATTCCGTTCTCTGGACTACATTCTGCTACTTAAGTCCTTTCAGGGTTTGGTAGTGGGAGATTGAGAATGAACACAGAAGAAGCAGAAGAAATTCTCGGAAAAACATACTCATTGGAGTATTTGGAATCCTGATATTCAAATATGCAAGTTATACCTCCTGCCAGGCAGCCCAAGGCTACTCGTAGTACGTTGTTTATTTTGCAATGTTTACTTCCTGCAGTTTTCTAGGCTCGAGGGAAGGTAGATCGCGTAGAAGCTGGAAATTTCATTATTTTATATAATTTTTCACAGACAATGACTGGCAGTCTACAATTATCAACTATCGATTTTCAGTAATGTTTTGTTTTTTTAAAGCGCACAGCGTATTTGAGGGATCTCCCAATGTTTCGTCAATCTCCAATATGACTTGACTCTGGTCTCACTTCTCTTGAGACCAGTAGACACTTGATATTGGTGGCATTCGGAACCCCACGTTTTTGCGTTTTGGTTCTCTAGCTAGAGGCAAGCGCCTTTATCTCTCAGCTACAGCAACTCATCCTCCCCTCCCCCCCCCCTTTCTATGACCCTTTCGTACGCAATATTTTTTTTGTTTTTTTGTTTTGGTTCTACCTTCTTGGCCTTTTTCATCTTGGCCTTTATTTTTCCATTATCGCTCTGTATTTCGTAATCCCATACAGGGTATTCTTCGACTTCTTGATTAATCTTCTCTTGTCACATAACTCTATTTCAGTTGTAATCCATTCCTTCTTCTCTACCCTTTGCTTCCCTAAGACCCCAGTTGCCGTGGCTATCAATGGCGAATTCCGGGCCTCAGTTATCGTCTCCATATTTGTAATTTTAAAGAGAGCCAAGAGGGGTGTGAATCTTCTTCTTCTTCTTCTTCGTTCGTTCTCAATCTCCCACTACCAAACCCTGAACTGGTTAGTAGCAGAATGTAGTCCAGAAAACGGAATGCGTTGTGTTGTAGCTTACAGCTTGGCTGCGATATTTGCACCTTTCGGTCCAACACATCCGACTTCAGCAAGCAATTTTTGAATACCGGGTTAGCACTCCCTCTTCGATCCCTTCTCCTTAGCCAGTCTGCCCTGCTTGTTATCCAGGATCACCGCGTGGAGGTGCAGAAGGGTCTTGGCAGCTATGGTTCGCTGGCCCTGACGCTAGCAGTCAGCTATGGGTCGATGACCACTGCAGCTCATGCGCTGCTCAGCATTTTGATCCCCAAAAGGGGTGCGAATCTTCCTCCCATCATCGCTCCAAAAGCCTTTACTCTAGGTGTTTCAGCTTCTCGAGGTCAAATTTTAGTCTAGTTACCTCTCTGTTCACAACTTTCTTAAGTCGGAGACACATGGTCATCATCACTAAGTCGTGGTCGCTTCCTATTATAGGCTCTTGGGAAACTCCTCGTCCGTGTGCTATTGATGCTGGATCTGAATCGCTTCTGGACCAGAATATAGTATATCTGACTATGCAGTGCATTATTTGGGATGTGCCATGTCCACCGTCTCGACATTTTGTTTGGTCATAGCGTCTACGCCCCCAGTAACTTATTGTAATGAGCAAATTCGAAGACCTCTCAATCCTCTATCGTTCGCCTTCACTTGACCGTATGGTCCACATGTGCCTTCCTAATCTCGCACCATGTCTTCCCCAAATTTGGCATTCTAGTCCCCCGTACCATCAGTATATCCTTAATTGTTATCTCGTTCACAAGTGCCTGTAATTCCTCGTAGAAACTCTCTACGTCGCTATCCTCATAATATGAGGTAGGTGCATAGTATTGTTTCACCGTGATGTTGAAAGGCGTTGCTTTTAGTCGTATTCTGAGCAATCGACTTGATACTGGTCAACATCCCAAAGTGAAGTCACCTCTTCTGAGCCTAATGTCTAACATAGAGAAAAAAAACTCTTGCTATCAGTTTTGTTATTTTCAGAAATTTTTTTCCAGATCTATTCACTTTAAAAGATGTTTTTTTGTATGTCCAAATATTCTAAATATATTTCCTTAGACTTTCCATCATCTACATATTTTTTCCAAGCTTTATTCTTAGCTCTTCTGCACTTAACCACGGATCGTGTTATCCATTTTTTTCCTTTTCAGGTTCAATCTCCCACTTGGAACAAATTCATTTTTCAGGTAATCAATTAGAGACTTTAATTTATCCCAATCATTCTGCATATCTACGGCAGTAGAAATATATTCCATACTATTTGGCTTGCTGCATCTATCAACTTCTGTACATCTGTTCTAAAGTAATCGTAAGTTAGTGGACATATTCTATCATCTTTCATAGCTACAAGATCCCAACGGACAATTTTATGGTCACTTCAGCCGAATACTCACTAGCATACACCGTCTTTGACTACTTAATCTGTCTCTCTCCAGGCGTAAAAATGTTGTCATAGTACCCTTCAATAGTAACACAATAGAATGTAGACGAAGTAAGAGACAAGAAGTCAGAGTTACAAGAATTTCTAAAGAATAATATCCAAGGACATAATCTGCATCCAGGAAGAACATTTATAGGGCGCTCAAAGATACTCCGTTAGCGGTTATGAACCCTTCCATCAAGACAAGTTCATTAGAACGAAAGGGGAATTCTTAATATGGTAAAAACGTCCACTTCGGCAGACTTCTTCTTCTTCTTCGGTCAACTAATGGTATGCTTCAAGTCAAGTGAGGTTCACCAAAGAGACGGCGTGGTTCAGGTCTTCAGCTGTCCCCCATAACTTTTCGATCCGGATCGCTACCCCAGACCAGATGCTTATTTTGGTCAGTACTACAGGATATGATCTAGTGTGTGCTTGGGTGCTCCACAATCGCACGTGACGGTGTCTTTAAGACCCATTCTGAAAGCCTTGAGTTTGCAACGTCCTGTTCTGAATCTGAAGATGTTTGTCTGTCCATCTTTGCCAAACTCCGAATAAGCAGAGCTGGAGAGAATCAGCTCGAAAGCGAAACAGAAATGATTCTCTTATTCTTCTTCTTCTTCTTCTTCATCGTAGGCAGTCCGACATCAACCTTTATTTTTCCAAAAAAAGCAGCGATCATCCTGAGGCTGTCGACACTGCCATAGAGCTTGTCTAGTGTTGCCACTGGTGATGGCCACATCTGCTTTCTCTGATCCTCGTATGTCGGGCAGTTTTGCGGCAGATGTTCAGCGGTCATTTTCCCAGTACCGCACATGCATTCGTCAGTGCCACCTATCTTCAATTTGTTGAATAGGTGGTACCTCAGTCTATTGTGGCCAGTGCGAAATCTGAAGACCACGACCTGCTCTCTTTTGTCCAACTGGTAATAGGCATCGTTTTTTGTGTAGCCAGTATGTTCTGTTTCCCATTTGGTCATGTATCTAGCTCTAATAAGCCCTTTTGACTCTTCGTATGTCACACTAGTATCTGGTTGTGGTAGTCTTGCATCTTCTATTGCCCGTCTGTCTGCCTCCTCGTTGCCTTGGATGTTACAGTGGGATGGAACCCACTGTACCACTACTCTTTTTGGTGCGGACTGCTGGCAAAGTTGACAGAGTACTGCTCTTAAATCATTAAGTTCAGTATTTTTCTGGTTTTTTAGTGCTGTGACTACGGCCAGCGCATATGTAAGCAGGACTAAATGGCTTTGATTTCTCTTGCTTGCCACCATTTCTTCTACTGCAGCCCTCGGTGCCTCTGCCTCCGCTCTGAAATTGCTATTCTCTTATTCAGGGGAGACATAACGATCACAAGCTGTTACAGACCTCCAGCTACTATCCTGGAAAAATGCAGGTTTACATTTGACGAGTCCTCGAACTTTCAGGAACTCGTGTTGATCATCTGTCCTGGCCACGATGATGTTTGCAGGAATGAAAGAGCAGAGGTCCTGGCCTGAGGAGCACACGCAGTAGTGGCTGAAGCAAATGAATAGAGACGATATTTTCAAGTTGAGAAGCGGCTACCTTCTGAATGAAGACACGGCAGTCAATGGACCATCAATGCACAGATTTCAGGATTTTGAAATCACACGTGGGTCAACAGAGAGGGGCGCCTGTGAGAACTGAGCAAGTATGTAAAATCAGCAAGCTGCTGGAACCACCAGTATCTACAATAAATTCATCATTTGCTGATAGGAACTGAACACCTAATGGTCTGCCCGGAATGCAATGACGTCGATTTTTTATAGAAGAGAACAGAACACAGAACGTTTGATGGATCGAGACATCTTCGAGGGTCATGTAGGGTACTCTTGGTGACTTGCTTTGATGATTGGCTACAGTCGCTCTCTGAAATGCCGAGGCGTACCTGAGAAGATAAACCACGGTCCTCCAGGCTGTAGTGCAATGCCAAGCTTTTCTGTCAGACCATCTCAGTGTCGAGCCCTATACGATTATCCAAACTACCATGAAACAGCCTGTTTCCATGGAGAACTGCTTGCAAGTGAGATGGGTGACTTGATCAGTACGTTTCACCTGACCCTGACTAACATAGTCTGATCAGTATGTTTCACCTGACCCTGACTAATATTGTCCGATCAATATTGTCAAAATGAATAAAGCATTAGTTACTTAGACTGGAGTAATGTATACAGATGTGGAGTCATTATCGTAGAGGAGATATAAACTTCCTGAAAGGATACAAAGAAGAGCGACAAAGCTGATAGTGGGATTCCATAATTACTGTTTTGAGAAAAGACACAGAAAAACCGGCCTACAGTATCTAGAAAAGAGAAAAATTCGATGTGACAATACAGGTTTATAAGCTGATCAAAGGAAAAGAGAAATTAGACTATAACAGGTTTTTCAAAATACAACCACCTATAAGAACAAGGGGGGATAGATACAAATTAACTAACAAAAGGTAAAGATTAAATATTAGGAAATATGTGTTCAGTCAGAGAGTAGTGAATGCTTGGAATGCATTGCCACGGGAAGTAGTGAAGGACAATTAATGCATTTAAGAATAGATTGAATGCGGGTAGCTTTTAGAGCAAGGAAAGGTAAATGAAACTGGTTGTAAATAGACTCTACAGAGTCTTCTAAACCAGTATAAAAACGTGAAGTTAAATTTCACCTGACTTACTAACATAGTCTGATCAATAGCTTCACTTAACTCTGACTAACCAAGTCTGATCAATAGCTTCACTTAACCCTGACTAATATAGTCTGATCAGTAGACCTATGTTTCACCTATCCGGACATTGGTCTCATCTCTCCTCCACATTGTACTAAGATTTATGTTATTTGATGAGAGGTAAAATAACAAATAACAAATAATCAGCACACCTTTTTTTTAAACACCAGACCGGAAATGACCACAAGAGGCCGGTAGGAATAAGGGTAGCCTCGTTATGAAATTTAAATTCTTTGAAATTCTTCGACGCCGGAAGTTGACAACAATGATAGCACATCAATTCATTCATGATCTCACGAAAACACTTCGCGTCAATTGATTATTTGTTTATAAATATGTATATTATTGTCAATAGACGCACAATATCTTCAGTCATTTAATACTGATACGTTGACAGAATATGAAATTAATGTTGTTGCTTAATTCCCACAAAGAGTAAGTTTGTTCAGTTGTGTGCCCTGAAAAGGGCGTTAAGTTGTAGTAGCTTCCATCACATCTCGAACGTGCTGATGAAAGTGGACCGGTGTCCTCCAGATGCTTGGCTTCATTTGCGTGACACTCAAAATTACGGGGATCATGTTGATCCACATCTCGTCAACCAGACTGCAATGAAAACAGTCTGTTTACAGGGAAGGCTACATGAAAGATAGATACCCGGTAGTGGTTTTGGTCAGTATATTGTGTCTGACCCTGACGCAACGTCCTGGACAGTACGTTGTGTCTGACCAGACTAGTGTCTCATTTTCCCAAATTGATGGTGTAAATTGAGTAATTTCATCGACATATTTTTTGGTGTCAAGTAATGGTGACATTAAGCACATTTTTGTATAAGTAATGGGGACTATTTGTTGTAACTGATTGATTTCCTGGGATGGCGAGGCAAAGGTCTAGTCAGGCAAAGGTCTGGTCAGGCAAACGTCTGGTCAGGCAAACGTCTTGTCAGGCAAACGTCTGATCAGGCAAACGTCTGGTCAGGCAAACGTCTGGTCAGAGGTCAGACAAACGTCTGATCAGGCAAACGTCTCGTCAGGCAAACGTCTGATCAGGCAAACCTCTTGGTCAGGCAAACATCTGGTCAGACAAACGTCTGGTCAGGCAAACGACTGGTCAGGCGAACGTCAAACAATGTTAGCCAGGCTCAGGAGAAATATTCTGGACAAGGCCCTCACCTGATCTCCTCGTTGGTAGTCCTGGCTCGGGCTGTTGTCGAAGACAACAGTCTGGCTAACAAGGTGAGATTCCACATGATCCCCGAAGTAGTGAGTGACACGCAGATGAAGCCAAGCATTGCACAACCGCCTGGAGGACCCCGGTTCAGCACGCTCGGGATGTCAGGAAATCTACTACATTATTTTTATGGCGCACAAAAAGGGTTACCAACCCATTGTGAGCATTAGTAACCAACCAACCAACCAATCAACCATTGATATTTCCTGGTTATCGATATTTATTTGTGGCAATCAACATCCCCCTCCAATCACACACACCCCCCCCCCCCCCCCCCCCCAAATCCTAAAAAAAAAAAAAAAATTCGCTAAACACGTACATTAATTCTTCTTCTTTTCGCTTATCCTGTTTTGCATTTTCATTTCAGCTTCAGGTTACAGTGAGGTCTCTTGTTCGAGCCAAACCGTGTCCTACGTGCACAGTTGTATTGAATGCCTGTGATATTATTCCGTAAGCCCCAATTTTACGTAGTCGGCCTTTGGCATTGAATCCGTTGTATCTAAATAGCATTGCTTGGTGGGGGGAGGGGGGATGATGTGTGGTGGCAGACTTGTTTAGTAGACAAACCATTGTAGTTGCTGTCTGTAGTCTAATACTGGTGTTGTTCCCAATATCCTCTTGATATCATCGTTCCTGATCATGTCTATCCTTGTTACACCAAATACTTTTCGCAAGCATTTCATTTCATTTGTCGTTTTTCAGTTGACGTTAGTGCCCAGTTGTTACATTGATAGCGTATTGTCGGGACGAATATCGTGTTGTATAAGCTCAGTTTGTAGCTATTGTCATGTGCTTCCAATTGAGTATTGATGTTAGTGTCCAGTTGTGACATTGATAGCGTATTGTCAGGACGAATATCGTGTTGTATAAGCTCAGTTTGTAGCTATTGTCATGTGCTTCCAATTGAGTATTGATGTTCATTTTCCAATGATTAGATTTTCCTAATTGCATCTTTATTGGATTTCCGCTTTAATTCTTCCGTCTGCTGCTAACATGGTCCCTAAGTATGTGCAATCTTTCACCTGTTTGATTTACTGCTTTGCAAAAAAAGATATTGGTTTGTCCTGTTTGTCTATATATTTTCATGACCTCAATTTTGTCAATGTTGGTTTTCACGCAGTATTCTTAACATGTTGTATTTAGTTTGTCAAAATATTGTTGCAATTGTATTTCTGAAGTTGCTAGGACTGCTTGATCGTCTGCAAAATGAAATTGGTTGAAGAGTTCACCAATGTTGTTTTCTTAATTCGGGTTGGCTGTTTTACAAATGTGACCTACATATATGATGAACAACAAAAACGATAGCACACATCCTTAATTTGAAATTTTTCGAAGAGTCGGGTTATTGTTCCATTAGAGCACTGGCTTATCAATGAAAAACATTTGCTTATGTTGATTAAGTGATTGTTTACTCCATAGTGAGCCAAAATTTTCCATAGATGTTGCCTTCCTACACGGCCGAAAGCTTTTTCTTGATCTAATTTTCTTTTAAGTAAAGTAGCTTGTCCTATGCAGAAGGTCTATTTTTACATCCGCCAACCAATTTGGTTGTTATAGGTTTCTTGGCAAGTGTGCAGTACAGTAGGTTACCATTACTCTCAGTACGTGGACGGGCGAAAAAAAACCACGTCTGCCGAACTGGACAAGAGCGTGATTCGAACCATGTGCGTTGGGATTGTGAAACGGACGCTTCATCCCTAGACCGAGTAGCCTCCCTTTTCTTGATCTACAAACGTGTTATATAGTGAACGGATTTAGTTGGTTTTTTTTCACCAATTGTCTGAAAGTAATAATTGCATCCGTTCAGCTTGTGTTCTTTCTCAAAATAGTCCATTTGTGTATCGTTGCGCTGTGGTTCGGTGATGTAACTCAATCTTGTTTGGGATTTTACCAAATATTTTGCCAAAGTGGCAATTTATGAAATGTAGATGCGGTATTTTTTTTTAACACGGAATTTAAATTTTAACGTTATTAATTTGTGTGGCAATGACTTATTTTAAAGTCCATCTTAAAAACAGTAGCAACATACACACAAATTAGAATCCCCGTCATAATGACTGATGATCTTATGGTTTTCTCGTCTGATCACGTGACTGGTGAAATCCTGAAGCTTTTGTCGATAGCGATCAACGGCGCCATCTTGCCAGTAGTTAGTTTCTTTGGCACGATCTGCAGTATCCTCAACACCATCGTCTTCGTCAAGCAGGGCTTCAAGGACACTACTAATATTACATTACTCAGCATTGCCGTAGCCGATGCTGGGGCTCTCCTGACTATATTTTGGGGCACCATCTGTTTGAACCCTCTGATGTTCGAGATACTCCAGGACTTTGACATGTTGGAAGTCCACTATATTACCGCGGGGTGGCCTCATAATTACTTTGCTCGCGTCACCGGTTGGTTGACAAGTCTAGTAACTTTTGATCGTTATTTATGCATCGCTTTCCCATTAAAAGTTCACAGCCTTGTGACCCCACGAAGAACAGCCGTAATCAATGTATCATTCTTTACTATCATGACGATGTTTCTTCCTATATTCAATTCAGCAAATCTGGCACATAAATTTTGCGCCACTAAAAACCGAACTGTTTTAGGAATGACGTACACAGCCGGATATGAATACATGAACGACACTTTCTCATACCTTAACGTCATTTCAGAACTAGCAACGTTTGGTATAATAACTGTGTTGACAATCGTGCTGGTCCATCATCTAAACAGGGGCACAAAATGGCGGAATTCGAACTTAACTGCAGTTAAAATTAGAAATATATTCACACGTGATCAACGTGTTCTTGTGATGATTATTCTCATTTCTGCTCTCTTTATTTTATGTTATTTCCCTGTTGTAGCTATCTCCATAACAATAAAAATGTATAAAGAGTTTAAATATTCGAAACTATATGAAACAATCGGCAGTTTCGTATTTCTATTAGAGGCTGTCAAATCTAGCTCAAATATGTTCGTTTATTTACGGATGAGTTCAAAGTTCAGAGAAACGTTCAAATCCTTATTTGAGTGTTCATTCAGGAAGCATTTGAGATAGGCCATTAGCGGGCGTTGCTGTCGGGGATGATCTGTTAGATAGATCGATATCTTCAGATTTGAAGGACTTGTGGTGTCAGTTTCTATTCCGTTATCTTTCGTTCTCCATTAATGAGTTGACTATAATGTATCGATGATCGAGCCAGGTATCTTTGACGCACTTGGTAAGTGACTTGCCACTTTGCTACTCACACGCTCTAGCAAGCACTAGTGTTCTTAAAGCAGGATTGTGTTGGTCAAGTTCTCGCAATCTTCTAATGCAGCGAAGATCAACTATTCGTTCTTCAATAAAAGTCTATGGAGATATAATTGGTATAGGCTGGTAAGACACGGGGAGGAATGAAGACCTATGGGAAATTAGCCAATAAAATTAGGGGAGCAACATATAACACTTAAGATTTGGGTTTGAAAAAGACACAGTCTACAGAAAACGTCATTAAACGTGGCCAGACAGTCCCTGACATGAAATCCACAGGGGAAGAGCAAGAGAGGTAGACCAAGAAACATCTAGAGAAAGGTGAAAATGAACTTCGATTCTTACACCTCAACTGGAAAAAGGGCACCTCAAGATCGAGATCAGAGGGTTGTGAATGGCTCATGCACTTGACATGAGTGACGGACATTGGTTGATTGAAGTGTTATTAATGTACTCTCCCAAACATTCTTTGAAATGTCCTGGCCAGGCTAACGACAAATCATCGAATTCATGTTTTGGGCCTCAGTTGGAAGACCAACACTAAGTGAGCGCCACGCAGATGGAGCCAAGCATAGCACAACCGCCTGGATGACCTCGGCCCACCTTCATCAGTATAAAAGAATAAACTTACTTGTGGGCATTCAGCAACAACAGACAAATTGGTGGAGAAAAAAAAAATCAAAATGAAAGTCATAAATGAGATCTAAGGTATTGTGCGACGGTAAGCTGCAGACAGAGCAAGGGGGAAGTTTGCTTCAGCCCTGATATACTACAGTCAAACTGTGACCATCCATTCTGCGAACAGAACCCTACCCTATTGTGAATAAACGATTTTGGTGATGTCAGCACCGGTCACATTTATGCTTTTAGTTTGTTTCTTTCACTAAATATTAACCCCTTTCAGTCATGACTGGCTATAGTATTCCCTTTCAGTCCTAACTGACTATAGTAGCCCCTTCCTGTCATGACTGACTACAGTCTCCTTTTTCAGTCATGACTGACTATAGTAGCCCCTTCCAGTCATAACTGACTACAGTCTCCTTTTCCAGTCATGACTGACTATAGTAGCCCCTTCCAGTCATGACTGACTATAGTAGCACCTTTCAGTCATGACTGACTATAGTAGCCCATTCCAGTCATGACTGACTATAGTAGCCCCTTTCAGTCATGACTGACTAAAGTAGCCCCTTTCAGTCACGACTGACTACAGTCTCCTTTTCCAGTCATGACTGACTATATTAGCCCCTTTCATTCATGTCTGACTACAGTCTCCTTTTCCAGTCATGACTGACTATAGTAGCCCCTTCCAGTCATGACTGACTACAGTGTCCTTTTCCAGTCATGACTGACTATAGTAGCCCCTTCCATTCATGACTGACTATAGTAGCCCCTTTCAGTCATGACTGACTTTAGTAGGCCCTTTCAGTCAAGACTGACTATAGTAGCCCCGTTCAGTCATGACTGACTATAGTAGCTCCTTTCAGTCATGACTGACTACAGTCTCCTTTTCCAGTCATGACTGACTATAGTAGCCCCTTCCAGGCATGACTTACTATAGTAGCCCTTTCAGTCATGATTGACTATAGTAGCCCCTTTCAGTCATGACTGACTATAGTAGCCTTTTCCAGGCATGACTGACTATAGTAGCCCTTTTCAGTCATGACTGACTATAGTAGCCCCTTTCAGTTATGACTGACTATAGTAGCCCTTTCAGTCATGGCTGACTATAGTAGCCCATTTCAGTCATGACTGGCTATAGTAGTCCATTTAAATCACAACTGATTATAGTAGCCTTTTTCAGTCATGACTGACTATAGTAGCCCATTTCAGTCATGACTGACTATAGTAGCCCATTTCAGTAATGGCTTGCTATAGTAGCCAATTTCAATCTCAATTAACTGACTATATGGGAACCGAGACGCCAGTCCAGTGAGGTACAACAGTATATTGACCAGGACGTCAATTCACTGTCCAAAACTACAATCTCTCTTCCATGTAGCCTTCCCTGAAAACAGGTTGTTTTCAAGACAGTCTGGCTGACGTGATGTGGATCGATGTGATCCCCATATTAGTGAGCATCAAGCAGATGAAGCCAAGCATAGCACAGCCGCCTGGTTACCGTAGTCCACTTTCATCAGCACGCTCGGAATGTAAGGAAAGCTACTACAACCCGCCACTTAACGTCCTTTTCAGGCTGCACAAAAGAGTAATCTTACTCATTACACAACAACAACATAGTAGCCCCTTTCAGTCATGACTGACCACAGCAGCCACCTTCAGTCATGACTGATTATAGGGTGATGCGATCTTGGAGTGGTAGCTCTCTCCTGAGTTTTTTGTTGTCTTTTTCCTTGCGATGTTGTTTTCACCTCTTCATTTGTTGCAGCAGCTTCTTGTCACCCAGTCTCCGATGTTGCTCTTTGGAGTACATCTCATCTTTGACCGTTCTACAGAATCGTCTTTCCATGTTGCCAGACCTTCTTCTTCTTCTTCTTCTTCTGCGTACACAGTCAGACAGTAACCATTATTTTTTCGAAAAAAGCAGCCGTCATCCTGAGGCTGTCGACACTACCATACAGCTTGTTTTGCAGTTCCACTGGCAATGGCCACATCTGCTCTCTCTGATCCTCGTATGTCGGGCAGTTCTGCAGCAGATGTTCAGTGGTCATTTTACCAGTACCGCACGGGCATTCGTCGGTACACCCTATCTTCAGTTTGTTGAATAGGTGGTACCTCAGTCTGTTGTGGCCAGTGCGAAGTCTGAAGACAACGACCTGCTCTCTTCGGTTCAACTGGTAATAGGCATCGTTTTTGGTGTAACCAGTATGTTCGGTTTCCCATTTGGACATGTATCTGGCTTTGATAAGCCGTTTTGACTCTTCGTACGTCATACTGGTATCTGTTTGTGGTAGTCTTGCACCTTCTTTTGCCAGTCTGTCGGCCTCCTCGTTGCCTTGGATGTTGCAGTGTGACGGAACCCACTGTATCACCACCCTTTTTGGTGCGGACTGCTGGCACAGTTTGCAGAGTGCTGCTCTTAAGTCATTAAGCTCAGTGTTCTTCTGGCTTTTTAGCGCTGTGACTACTTCGAGGGCATCTGTCAGTAAGACTATATGGCTCTCATTTTCACTGTGTGTTGCCATTTCTTCCACTGCCGCCCTCAGTGCCTCTGCCTCTGCTCTGAAATTGCTTGTGTACTTACCAGTAGCGAATGACAGTGTTATATTTGTGCCATTTGGTAGGTTCAGGAATGCTCCTGCCCCTCCGTTCTGTGTAGTGTTTGTTACAGAACCGTCGGTGTATGCATGGGTCCAGTCCATGCTTGGGTAGCTTTTCGTTATGAAGCTTAGGGTAGTGTCTCTCCTTTCTTTCTCACTCTGGCAGTTTTTGTTTGCAATACCTGGTATATTTTCGACCACCTCTGGAAATATATCCTGCCTCCAAGTAGGTTTTCGTACAGTAGTGATGGGTTTTGGTGTTGTTAGTGCGTTTGTGGGATCTTCGTGCATCTTTGCTTTGGCTATTTCTGCAAAGTTTCTCCGCTTCAGTTTCCCATTTCCCAGATTGTTTAGTCTCTGGTACATTGGATGGTCCGTCAGTCTTCGGAGTTTCTCTGACTGCAGCTGGGCTCTGCAGTCTCTTCTATCGGTCATGGATTGCAGTCTTGTAATCTTTTCAAGTTCTACAATTGGCGTTGACTTCATGCCACCTGTTATAATTCTCATGGCTTGGTTTTGAAGTTTGTTAACTTTATCGAAGTTCGCCTTCGCTGCTGTTGTCCATGCCGCAATGCCATACTCGAGAACTGGTCTCACTCTTCCAGTGTACAGTTTCTTTAGTATGCTTTCGTCTGCTCCCCAGCTTGTGCCAGCAAGTTTCCTCATGATCGCCATTCTTTCTCTGGCTTTCATTCGGTTTCTCTCTATCTGACTTTTCCATGTCATGCGCCGATCAAATGTGACTCCCAGATAGGTTGGGTTGTCGTTTGGCTGCAGGATTTTGCCATTTAGGCTTAATTTGGTACTTTGGGGTTTTAATGAGAGCGAGAATATTGTGCACGTGGTTTTCTCCTCGTTTATTTTTACCAGCCAAGAGTTCGCCCACTCTTCCAGCGATGTTAGGGCCGTTTGCATCCGATTTCTTGCTATGGTGAGATTCTTTTCAGAGGTCCACATAGCCAGATCGTCTGCAAACATTGAGCTATGGACTCTTCTTGGTATATTCTCTGTAATATCGTTTATATATACCAGAAAGAGTGTGGGTGACAGTACTCCCCCTTGGGGTACTCCCTGCTCGAGTGTCACCTTTTTGCTCATCTGCCCTTGTACTTGGACTCTGGCCGTTCTTTGTTTGAGGTAGTGGTTGATCCACTTGTACATCTTCCCACAGACATCACTTCTTCTCAGCTTGACTCTAAGTCCGTCCTTCCAGACTTTGTCAAATGCCTTTTCCAGGTCCACCCAAACAGCTACTGTGTGCTTCTGTGCCTGGTAGGCATCTTCTATCTCCTGGGCTATGAGGATGACCTGGTCCTCAGTGGATCTGTGCTGTCTAAAGCCGGCTTGCTGTGGAATTAGAATTCGTTTTTCTTCCAGATGCCACATCAGTCTGGTGTTTATCATCCGTTCCATCAGCTTGCCGACACAGCTCAGTAGGCTTATGGGCCTGTATCCATTCGGATCTGTTTTATCCTTTCCTGTTTTTGGTACTGGTACCAGTATTGCATCCTTCCATGCCTGGGGTACAATACCCCTTTTCCAGCTTTGGTTCAGGACTGATAGTAGTTTTTTCTTCGCTGTTTGGCCCAGCCCCATCAGCATTTCGTTTGTTATCCCGTCTTTTCCGGGAGATTTCCTTTTCTTTAGTGTTCTCATAGCCTCTTCCATTTCGCGCATGGTTAGTTTGGCCATCATGTGCTCTTCAGGAGCCGTATTTATGTTTTCGTGACTCTTTAGCTCTTCGCTAATGTCTGTATGCTTATCTGCAGGGACCTCGATGTGGTTTGCTCTGGCATAGTGATCGACAAAAGCGTTTGCGGCTTTCTTACCTGTGATCAAGTTCTCGCCCTGCTTGATAGTAATTTGTTTATTTGACGGGGTTTCGTCGTTCATGGCTCTGACTAGCTTCCATAGCTTGTTCCCTTCTTTGTCCAGGTTTAAGCTTTCCGTTTTGTTTTTCCAACTTTCTCTTGCTGTTTGCTTGAGAGTGTGTTTGTACTTCGCCGTGGCGGCTTTGAGGGCGATGTTTGCCTCCATGGATTTTTCACGTTCTGCCACGTTCCTAGCATTTATTACTGCATCTTCCACTTTCTGTAACTCATCATTCCAGTAGGGCTTATAGTTTTTCCTAGCTCCTCTTGGGATGGTTTCAGTGGCGGCTTGCATTATTGCCTTGCTTAGGCTCTCTACCATGGGCTTCATTTTGGTGTTTCGTGTGTTGATGGTTTCACACAGCCCATCTGTCAGGATTGCAAATCTGTCCCAGTCGGCTCGTTTGTAATTCCAACGTGGGAGCGGTTTTGTTTCCTGTGGGCCTACTTCCATGTCAATGGTTAGCCTGATCGGCCTGTGGTCGCTACCTGCCAGTTGGTTTAGCACCTGGCGGTCTATTTTATAGTGTATGTCCTGTGTGGAGAAGGCCAAATCTGGAGTCGAGGTGGTATGCCATG
This sequence comes from Ariolimax columbianus, assembly GCA_036924085.1. Classification (NCBI taxonomy): domain Eukaryota; kingdom Metazoa; phylum Mollusca; class Gastropoda; order Stylommatophora; family Arionidae; genus Ariolimax; species Ariolimax columbianus. The sequence continues at coordinate 74,878,826 of JAVGWX010000012.1, forward strand.
TTCTTGAATAGAAGCTAGGGCTATCCTCCGGCCTATTGATTAGGGAGAGATTTGCATCTATCTCCCAATCTTCCACTTCGTCACCTCTGCTGTCTGTGTCAGAGTAGCCCCATCTCTCCGAGTGGCTGTTGAAATCTCCAACTACTATGCAGTTGGAGTCTCTGACCTCCATACTCGAGAGCGATAGGTCTCTGTTTGGTGGTCCGTACAGATTGAAAATGCGGAGCTTCGTCTCTTGAGCCATTATGTCAACTCCTACAATTTCTGCTTGTCCGGTGTGATTGACAGGTACCGCGCTACTCGGTATGCTGTTTCTGGTCAGTATCAGGACCCCTCCTTTGTGGCCTTCTCTATCTAGACGGAAGGTCTGGTATCCTCTGATTGAGAATTTATGGTTACTGTTGAGGTGCGTTTCCTGGATACATGCCACGTCAATCTTACCTTCATGCAGGTGGTGTGTTAGGGGTTGCCAGACCAATACTCATGGCTTCATGTCCCGATTACACGCTTCTTTCAACCTCAGCTATGTCCAGCCGATGTTTATTATGCCATCCTCCAACTGTTCATAGAGAATATCTTTGGGAATTCGACCATCTTCCATTCGACTAACATCACCAAGCCATTATAGTATTCGCCGCCAAAGGAGGATGTGCATGCTTGAGAGACCGCTGTGTGAATGGCTATCTGCATTTGCCACCCTGTCCCTCCATGCAAAATCAATGACTGATTAAAGTGAACACGAGATTCTGACAATAAAAATTGTTCAGTATGATTTCTTTGTCCATGGTTATTCCTTCTTTGCATCGACATTGGGTTACAAGGAAAGCTGCAACCGAGCAAGGTGAAGGGGAGAATGTTGCTATCAAAGATGACGCCATTTTCTTCCTGTTTTATCAGTCATCAGTTATTGCTTGTTAAAGACAATTTCCTCCATGATATCGTTAAAAATAAGGAAGTCCACAGATGAAGGAAAAGTTGGTTTCATTGTTTTCACTGTTGTCGGAGATTAAGTGTACTGGCTTCATTGTGCAAGATCTGTTTCTGTTGTATTTTTTTAGTTTGTGAAATGGGATGACGCATTTCCGTCCTTGCTTCTTTTTCTTACCCTAGTTGGGTCAAGTGTACATTAACTATTGGGTACACTATAATTTTTTGTTATTCATGAGTCAACCTGATACACGTACCATGAGACGAAGTAGCTCT
>JAVGWX010000012.1:75485028-75637528 GCA_036924085.1 Ariolimax columbianus
ATTATGGAGAAGTTGGTTAAAATAGGAGAAATAGAAGTCCACGAAATTAGACAATGGTCAATAAACAACTGCTGCCTTGCAGATAGGCTGGGGACAGCCAAAGGCTAAGGATGGCATCCCTACAGAAACGCCTGTTGAAATCGGATGCACTGAGCCACAGGCTTAACAAAATAAAACAGTGTAACGTATATCGCTGTAAACAGCGTACGATGAAGAAGAAGAAGAAGACAATGGTCAAGGTAAATGAAAGTCTGTAAAAGGCTCCCTGTTAGACTTCGCACAGATACAGAAGAACCTTTAACAATATAGAGCACATTTCGCTACCGAAGACGGATTTGTCAGACCGAAAGGTGCAAATATCGCAGTCAAGCTGTAAACTAGCGACACAACGCATTCCGTTCTCCGGACTACGTCTTGATACTTAAAAAGCCCTGTTCAGGGCTTGATAGCGGGAGATTGAGAACACACGTTGAAGAAGAAGAAGATGGAAAAAGGAGAGAGGAGCAAGAAAGAAGAAGGAGGAACGAGGAAGAAGAAGGAGTTGGGAGGAAGAAAGAAAAATTAAGGAGGAGGGAGGAATGAGGAAGGAGGAAGGAGGGTGGATGGAGGAGGTAGGACGGAGGAGGAGGAAGAAGGAAGGAGGAATAAGGAAGGAGGAAGAAGCAGAAGGAGAAGAACGCAGAGAATTTTTAAAAAAATGCGAGGCCAACTCTAAACATCGATAACTGTACATTGTCAGTTGTGCGCCAATTCCCATGCGTGGGTCTGCCGAAGACAGATGTGTCCACCGAAAGGTGCAAATATCTCAGTCAAGCTGTAAACTAGCTACACAGCGCATTCCGTTCACCGGACTACATCCTTCTACTTGCAAAGCCTTGTTCAGGGCTTGGTAGCGAGAGTTTGCGAGCGAACGAAGAAGAACATATGTGGAGCCGTCCTGAAAGAACATCTCTCTATAGACACAGAAGTAGACCGTTGCACTGGCAAAGCTGATGCAACATTTGCTCGCTTCACAACGCGTGTTTGGGAAAAACAGATTCTTACAATAAAACACAGGATCATGGTTTATAGTCTGTGGATCGTTAGTATGTCAAACGGGCAACTTATACTAAACAAGAACACAGGCTTCTGGGGTAGTTGTCTCGCCGCAGCGACTCAATTTCAACCAGTGTTCGTAAAGCGATCTCAGTCCCGCCAGGCGGAGCGATAGCGCGGGCTTGCGGAAAACGCTCGCCTGCCTTTCCCCGTAGTGCGAATTGGGTGCGGTTTGTGGTAGTGGCTCCTCCACCGAGGTGCCCTAGTCTGGTCCGTATCAGGAAACGTGGTCCGTCCGTGGTGATTTCTCTAAGGCTTATAGCAGAGCTCGACAGTACGTCTCGCTGGTGGTCCGACTCTCGCAAAGAGCTTGTGACCGGCAAATGGAAAGCAGGAATCGTTGCCTCGAGGCCCTGCGTTCTCTCCCTACGGAGAAGGGCAGGCCAAATGGTGTCTCTAGTCCCAGTGAAATTCGTCGCCGAGGTCGTTGGGATCCGTTCTGCACAGAGCGCTGCCATCCCTCCTCGAGCGAGCCCGGTCGGTCGGTCGTCTGGTGCGTGTGGAAGGCCCCTGTCAGGCGGTCCTAGGTCGACGGAGTGAGGGACGGGTGGAACAAACCGTCCGTCCCGTCAGTCGGTCCCTGCGGCCGTCGTCCCAGCAAGGCTTTTTACACACCCTTCCTCCGCCGACCGGTGTGCGCAGTACGTACGTCTCCGACAGATATCTGGTTGATCCTGCCAGTAGTCATATGCTTGTCTCAAAGATTAAGCCATGCATGTCTAAGTTCACACTGTCTCACGGTGAAACCGCGAATGGCTCATTAAATCAGTCGAGGTTCCTTAGATGACACGATCCTACTTGGATAACTGTGGCAATTCTAGAGCTAATACATGCTTACCAAGCTCCGACCCTCGCGGAAAGAGCGCTTTTATTAGTTCAAAACCAATCGTCGTTTCCCCTCGCGGGGTTGCGGCGTCCCCACTGGTGACTCTGGATAACTTTGTGCTGATCGCATGGCCTCATGTGCCGGCGACGTATCTTTCAAATGTCTGCCCTATCAAATGTCGATGGTACGTGACATGCCTACCATGTTTGTAACGGGTAACGGGGAATCAGGGTTCGATTCCGGAGAGGGAGCATGAGAAACGGCTACCACATCCAAGGAAGGCAGCAGGCGCGCAACTTACCCACTCCCGGCACGGGGAGGTAGTGACGAAAAATAACAATACGGGACTCTTTCGAGGCCCCGTAATTGGAATGAGTACACTTTAAACCCTTTAACGAGGATCTATTGGAGGGCAAGTCTGGTGCCAGCAGCCGCGGTAATTCCAGCTCCAATAGCGTATATTAAAGTTGTTGCAGTTAAAAAGCTCGTAGTTGGATCTCAGGCGCAGGCGGGCGGTCCGGCTCGCGCCGGTTCACTGCCCGTTGTCTCCTGCCCTACCGTCTGCCGGCTCTCTCCCACGGGTGCTCTTCGCTGAGCGTCCTGGGTGGCCGGCGCGTTTACTTTGAAAAATTAGAGTGTTCAAAGCAGGCCTCGGCTGCCTGAATAATGGTGCATGGAATAATGGAATAGGACCTCGGTTCTATTTTGTTGGTTTTCGGAACTGGAGGTAATGATTAACAGGGACAAACGGGGGCATTCGTATTGCGGCGTTAGAGGTGAAATTCTTGGATCGCCGCAAGACGAGCTACTGCGAAAGCATTTGTCAAGAATGTTTTCATTAATCAAGAACGAAAGTCAGAGGCGCGAAGACGATCAGATACCGTCGTAGTTCTGACCATAATGCCGACTAGCGATCCGCAGGAGTTGCTTCGATGACTCTGCGGGCAGCTTCCGGGAAACCAAAGTGTTTGGGTTCCGGGGGAAGTATGGTTGCAAAGCTGAAACTTAAAGGAATTGACGGAAGGGCACCACCAGGAGTGGAGCCTGCGGCTTAATTTGACTCAACACGGCCAACACTGAAATGAGTGACATGCCGAGACCACTCTTTTGGGGTCTAATATGGAACTGGTGCTGGACTTAGACCCCCAGAATTCTGGGGTTATGCCTCTGTGGCTCGGTTCTGTCTGCATCCAGTGTGTGATAAAGGAATTGACGGAAGAGCACTATCAGGAGTGGAGCCTGAGACCTAAGTTAACTTACCACGCCAACACTGCGGAATGACTATCAAAAAGTACACCTTCGCGGGGTCTAATAGAGAACATGTGCTGGAATTAGACCCTCGAAAATTTTGGGGCTACCCCCTAAGAAACTTGATTGTCTCGCTAAGGAAGGGCACCACCAGGTGTGGAATCTGCGGCTAAATTTGACTGAACACGCCTATACTGTAGAACAACTGACAAATCGAGAGCACTGCCGTTTGGGTCTAATATTGAACGTACGCTGGTATTAGACTCACGGATGACAAGTCAGCTCTCAAACACTCAAATGAAAGAACGCTACGGAAATCGTGTTTTAACTCTGCGGAAACCGCAGATTTCAAATACCTGGTCATTGACAAACAAAAGCCCTCAATAAATTCGTCTGACCAAATAGTGAACGGGTGCTGGAAATAGATCATCTGAAGACAGGTCAGTTTTACCCTACAAATGACTGGGCGTTGCTACGGAAAACCAGCTCAAATCGAGAGGAGCCGCAGACACTTTGGTTCACGTACCAGGCTGATAAGCCAAGGGCGCGAGGCTACCATGTGGGGGATTGCGACCGAACCCTTGTAAGCCGCAATCCCGCCCAAAATCTCAGCACCACTGCAATGGGAGGCTCCTACATGCTCGGGACCTGGGGCTTGCGCCCCAGCCCTATCAGGTAGAGCCACAGTAAGAGGTCATTGCCGCCCGCAAGTCAAAGCGGGCGGACAACTGCTTGATACTCACCCTATACGGCGATGGGGTGCGAAAAAACACCAACCAAAGACTTAGTACCTGGTCGGGGTGTCGAAAACAGTAGAGCAGCCACCTCACTGTGAACTGTCAAGACTCAACCACCGACCATGAGAGTTGTCCGCACACCAGGCGAACAACATCTCGGTGACATTACCAGGCTTGTCCTCTGGCTGAATGCACTCCGGCTACGATATCTACCTCTGTACGTTATCAGCCATATAACTATCATACTGGACGCAGAAGAGATGCAGACCAGCGGACATTGCACACCTGCCCCACTGTGTCAACACCCCAGGTGGCGGGGAATGCTAGGCGTACCATCCCTGCATAGAAGCCAAGAAAATAAAGGGAAAAAGAGATACCCCACTCAAATGCAAATGCTACGTTTCTGGCAGGACGTGACGATCCTGGGATACAGACACACTGGACTGCCTCTCTTCCGGGTAAACCAGTCCATCTCATATATCATATCATCAATGCACCCTATAGACACGAGTAGAGAAGACTCGATAGTCTGGTAAGACAACTTCCATAGGAGAGAAAACTCTGATCGTAAACAACTGCTGCCTTGCAGATAGGCTGGGGACAGCCAAAGGCTAAGGAGGGCATCCCTACAGAAACGCCTGTTGAAATCGGATGCACGGGGCCGCAAGCCTAACAAAACAGTGCAACGTAAATCACAGTATGATGGCAGTACAACCTATTCGAAAAACGTATGGCGCTCATCCTGAGGAGACCCGCCAGGCAGCGATAGCGCCGGGCCTCACGCCTCGAAGGGGCCCACCCTTGACTACTGGTGGTCACCCACCCATGTGTCGTGGAGTCAAGGCACATGGCTATGGGGTAACGTCTATTGGCCAAAACTTCAAGACCCTCAGAATATTACAGTGGAATGCGGAGGGAGTCATTAACAAAAAACTTTCCCTAACACACCACCTGCATGAAGGTAAGATTGACGTTGCATGTATCCAGGAAACGCACCTCAACAGTATCCATAAATTCTCAATCAGAGGATACCAGACCTTCCGTCTAGATAGAGAAGGCCACAAAGGAGGGGTCCTGATACTGACCAGAAACAGCATACCGAGTAGCGCGCTACCTGTCAATCACACCGGACAAGCAGAAATTGTAGGAGTTGACATAATGGCTCAAGAGACGAAGCTCCGCCTTTTCAATCTGTACGGACCACCAAACAGAGACCTATCGCTCTCGAGTATGGAGGTCAGAGACTCCAACTGCATAGTAGTTGGAGATTTCAACAGCCACTCGGAGAGATGGGGCTACTCTGACACAGACAGCAGAGGTGACGAAGTGGAAGATTGGGAGATAGATGCAAATCTCTCCCTAATCAATAGGCCGGAGGATAGCCATAGCTTCTATTCAAGAACATGGCATACCACCTCGACTCCAGATTTAGCCTTCTCCACACAGGACATACACTATAAAATAGACCGCCAGGTGCTAAACCAACTGGCAGGTAGCGACCACAGGCCGATCAGGCTAACCATTGACATGGAAGTAGACCCACAGGAAACAAAACCGCTCCCACGTTGGAATTACAAACGAGCCGACTGGGACAGATTTGCAATCCTGACAGATGGGCTGTGTGAAACCATCAACACACGAAACACCAAAATGAAGCCCATGGTAGAGAGCCTAAGCAAGGCAATAATGCAAGCCGCCACTGAAACCATCCCAAGAGGAGCTAGGAAAAACTATAAGCCCTACTGGAATGATGAGTTACAGAAAGGGGAAGATGCAGTAACAAATGCTAGGAACGTGGCAGAACGTGAAAAATCCATGGAGGCGAACATCGCCCTCAAAGCCGCCACGGCGAAGTACAAACACACTCTCAAGCAAACAGCAAGAGAAAGTTGGAAAAACAAAACGGAAAGTTTAAACCTGGACAAAGAAGGGAACAAGCTATGGAAGCTAGTCAGAGCCATGAACGACGAAACCCCGTCAAATAAACAAATTACTATCAAGCAGGGCGAGAACTTGATCACAGGTAAGAAAGCCGCAAACGCCTTTGTCGATCACTATGCCAGAGCAAACCACATCGAGGTCCCTGCAGATGAGCATACAGACATTAGCGAAGAGCTAAAGCGACACGAAAACATAAATACGGCTCCTGAAGAGCACATGATGGCCAAACTAACCATGCGTGAAATGGAAGAGGCTATGAGAACACTAAAGAAAAGGAAATCTCCCGGAAAAGACGGGATAACAAACGAAATGCTGATGGGGCTGGGCCAAACAGCGAAGAAAAAACTACTATCAGTCCTGAACCAAAGCTGGAAAAGGGGTATTGTACCCCAGGCATGGAAGGATGCAATACTGGTACCAGTACCAAAAACAGGAAAGGATAAAACAGATCCGAATGGATACAGGCCCATAAGCCTACTGAGCTGTGTCGGCAAGTTGATGGAACGGATGATAAACACCAGACTGATGTGGCATCTGGAAGAAAAACGAATTCTAATTCCACAGCAAGCCGGCTTTAGACAGCACAGATCCACTGAGGACCAGGTCATCCTCATAGCCCAGGAGATAGAAGATGCCTACCAGGCACAGAAGCACACAGTAGCTGTCTGGGTGGATCTGGAAAAGGCATTTGACAAAGTCTGGAAGGACGGACTTAGAGTCAAGCTGAGAAGAAGTGATGTCTGTGGGAAGATGTACAAGTGGATCAACCACTACCTCAAACAAAGAACGGCCAGAGTCCAAGTACAAGGGCAGATGAGCAAAAAGGTGACACTCGAGCAGGGAGTACCCCAAGGGGGAGTACTGTCACCCACACTCTTTCTGGTATATATAAACGATATTACAGAGAATATACCAAGAAGAGTCCATAGCTCAATGTTTGCAGACGATCTGGCTATGTGGACCTCTGAAAAGAATCTCACCATAGCAAGAAACCGGATGCAAACGGCCCTAACATCGCTGGAAGAGTGGGCGAACTCATGGCTGGTAAAAATAAACGAGGAGAAAACCACGTGCACAATATTCTCGCTCTCATTAAAACCCCAAAGTACCAAATTAAGCCTAAACGGCAAAATCCTGCAGCCAAACGACAACCCAACCTATCTGGGAGTCACATTTGATCGGCGCATGACATGGAAAAGTCAGATTGAGAGAAACCGAATGAAAGCCAGAGAAAGAATGGCGATCATGAGGAAACTTGCTGGCACAAGCTGGGGAGCAGACGAAAGCATACTAAAGAAACTGTACACTGGAAGAGTGAGACCAGTTCTCGAGTATGGCATTGCGGCATGGACAACAGCAGCGAAGGCGAACTTCGATAAAGTTAACAAACTTCAAAACCAAGCCATGAGAATTATAACAGGTGGCATGAAGTCAACGCCAATTGTAGAACTTGAAAAGATTACAAAATTGCAATCCATGACCGATAGAAGAGACTGCAGAGCCCAGCTGCAGTCAGAGAAACTCCGAAGACTGACGGACCATCCAATGTACCAGAGACTAAACAATCTGGGAAATGGGAAACTGAAGCGGAGAAACTTTGCAGAAATAGCCAAAGCAAAGATGCACGAAGAGCCCATAAACGCACTAACAACACCAAAACCCATCACTACTGTACGAAAACCTACTTGGAGGCAGGATATATTTCCAGAGGTGGTAGAAAATATACCAGGTATTGCAAACAAAAACTGCCAGAGTGAGAAAGAAAGGAGAGACACTACCCTAAGCTTCATAACGAAAAGCTACCCAAGCATGGACTGGACCCATGCATACACCGACGGTTCTGTAACAAACACTACACAGAACGGAGGGGCAGGAGCATTCCTGAACCTACCAAATGGCACAAATATAACACTGTCATTCGCTACTGGTAAGTACACAAGCAATTTCAGAGCAGAGGCAGAGGCACTGAGGGCGGCAGTGGAAGAAATGGCAACACACAGTGAAAATGAGAGCCATATAGTCTTGCTGACAGATGCTCTCGAAGTAGTCACAGCGCTAAAAAGCCAGAAGAACACTGAGCTTAATGACTTAAGAGCAGCACTCTGCAAACTGTGCCAGCAGTCCGCACCAAAAAGGGTGGTGATACAGTGGGTTCCGTCACACTGCAACATCCAAGGCAACGAGGAGGCCGACAGACTGGCAAAAGAAGGTGCAAGACTACCACAAACAGATACCAGTATGACGTACGAAGAGTCAAAACGGCTTATCAAAGCCAGATACATGTCAAAATGGGAAACCGAACATACTGGTTACACCAAAAACGATGCCTATTACCAGTTGAACCGAAGAGAGCAGGTCGTTGTCTTCAGACTTCGCACTGGCCACAACAGACTGAGGTACCACCTATTCAACAAACTGAAGATAGGGTGTACCGACGAATGCCCGTGCGGTACTGGTAAAATGACCACTGAACATCTGCTGCAGAACTGCCCGACATACGAGGATCAGAGAGAGCAGATGTGGCCATTGCCAGTGGAACTGCAAGACAAGCTGTATGGTAGTGTCGACAGCCTCAGGATGACGGCTGCTTTTTTCGAAAAAAAAATGGTTACTGTCTGACTGTGTACGCAGAAGAAGAAGAAGGAAGAAGACAATGGTCAAAAAACAACTGCTGCCTTGCAGATAGGCTGGGGACAGCCACAGGCTAAGGATGGCATCCCTACAGAAACGCCTGTTGAAATCGGATGCACTGAGCCACAGGCTTAACAAAATAAAACAGTGTAACGTATATCGCTGTAAACAGCGTACGATGAAGAAGAAGAAGAAGACAATTGTCAAGGTAAATGAAAGTCTGTAAAAGGCTCCCTGTTAGACTTCGCACAGATACAGAAGAACCTTTAACAATATAGAGCACATTTCGCTACCGAAGACGGATTTGTCAGACCGAAAGGTGCAAATATCGCAGTCAAGCTGTAAACTAGCGACACAACGCATTCCGTTCTCCGGACTACGTCTTGATACTTTAAAAGCCCTGTTCAGGGCTTGATAGCGGGAGATTGAGAACACACGTTGAAGAAGAAGAAGATGGAAAAAGGAGAGAGGAGCAAGAAAGAAGAAGGAGGAACGAGGAAGAAGAAGGAGTTGGGAGGAAGAAAGAAAAATTAAGGAGGAGGGAGGAATGAGGAAGGAGGGTGGATGGAGGAGGTAGGACGGAGGAGGAGGAAGAAGGAAGGAGGAATAAGGAAGGAGGAAGAAGCAGAAGGAGAAGAACGCAGAGAATTTTTAAAAAAATGCGAGGCCAACTCTAAACATCGATAACTGTACATTGTCAGTTGTGCGCCAATTCCCATGCGTGGGTCTGCCGAAGACAGATGTGTCCACCGAAAGGTGCAAATATCTCAGTCAAGCTGTAAACTAGCTACACAGCGCATTCCGTTCACCGGACTACATCCTTCTACTTGCAAAGCCTTGTTCAGGGCTTGGTAGCGAGAGTTTGCGAGCGAACGAAGAAGAACATATGTGGAGCCGTCCTGAAAGAACATCTCTCTATAGACACAGAAGTAGACCGTTGCACTGGCAAAGCTGATGCAACATTTGCTCGCTTCACAACGCGTGTTTGGGAAAAACAGATTCTTACAATAAAACACAGGATCATGGTTTATAGTCTGTGGATCGTTAGTACGCACCTGTAGGGTATGTCAAACGGGCAACTTATACTAAACAAGAACACAGGCTTAACACCGTCCATTTGTGACGCATGCGATCCATTCTTGGAAGTAAAAGAGTGCAATATGCGTTGTCCCTGATGAAGGCCTATTGGTCGTAACGTAGGTTTTGTTTGTGTTCTCGTCTCAGCGCAGTGTCTGACCATACCCGTTTTTAAATTTTGATTAAACTCAACCTTAATGAACTTTTACTTTTTTGTCATTTGTTTTTTTTCCCAAAAGGCAGAAGTGCACTCTCACACCAGTCTCCGGAGAATGTACACCCGTCATAAGGTCAGAAGACCAGGATGGCTTTGTGAGGTTCTTTCGTGGAAGATTGTCGAATCCCGAAAGATATCGTATGTGGCGAATTGACGGATAGCAAATGAATGGTTGACCGAGCATAGCTAAGATTGAAAAATGTGTGTGACAATGAGGCTCTGAACATTAGTCTGACATCGTGGGAAGACGAACTGCAGACCGATCCAAATGGAGATTTTCCATGAAAAGCCTCCTCACAACATGGAGACGTGAAACGACAACTCCGAAAGGAGAAATATAACCACACTTTTCTATGAGAGTTACCGCCGCATAGGTCGCAACATCCTCAAGTCAGTCTTGAATGTAATGGAAGCAAATCATAATCATGTCAGCAGGCTATCATCTCCACAGACGCATTATCTGTGCTGTAAGATATATGGTAGATAAGCTTCGGCACATGGGAATTGAGATAAGCAAGGAAGAGGTCAGAACGTGAACCTACTCTTCACACTGTGGCGTACTGGGAAACTAGTACATCTTTATTTTAAATCTTTTTTATTCGCTATAAGGTTTTATTTATGTCAAGATGTCTTTTTTTGTTTAAGGGACTATATGAGTTAATTTTCTCGGTTGTTGTTTCCTTTCTCATCATCATTATATAGCATGCTTTATAAAACGTCACTCCCATCACAATCTGTCTGAAAAAACTCTTTCCCTTGGCAAAACTTCAGCCTCCGCCTCAGTCATGCTCAGGCATTCCTGGATATCTTGGTACCATCGTCTTCTTGGTCTACCACAGCCTCTTTTGCCTGGCACCATACCTTCCATCACTGTTCTCTCGAGACCGTTGTGTCTCTTGATGTGACTAAAGTATTTACATTTTCTAGCCAAAATGAAATGATAAACCAGTTCTCCTCTATGCTCAACTCTTGCAGAATGTCTACATTTGTCTTTTTCTCTGTCTAGGGTATTCTGTGGATCTTTCTGTAACATTTTTACTCAAAGGAATCGATTTTTTGTCCAGAAGTTTTGGCAATAGTCCATGATTCGCAGCCATAAGCTGCCATAGAAAAAAAACAGGGGCTCTCAAGACGTTTAGTGTTGTTGTTTTGTTGGTGCTTTGCCATAATTTCTTCAGGCTGTTCAGCCTCTGCATTGCCATGTCTAGACTTCTTCTGATTTCTTTCGAGCAGTCGCCATTTTTGTCAATTCTGGAGCCCAGATATTCAAAATGTGTGACCTGATCTATTTGCTCACCATCTACTGTAAATTTATGTTGACATTGTGTCTACATCAAATTTACTGACTTTTGTTTGCGTATGATTGTGGGAGAGAAGAGCCAGTTACTCATTTGCACTTGGGTAAACTTTATCGTTTGGTTACCGGGAAACGAACACAATTACCTTAAAAATGCAATACATCTTGCTACTACGCCTTTCAGGTTTTCACTCATATTATTGATGCATGATTTCAAAACAAAATTTAGTTTGTTTAACTACCACAGATTGCCGACGTGAGTCAGGGGGCGCCACACATGTTTGTCCAGGGGTGAAAGGTTGTTCTGTGAAGTGGACAGTTGAGGACGAGTGCCTCTGACGGGATGTTTGCTCATGCGCATGTTTTACCAAAAACGTGACCTCGATAAGGTCAGAGGTTGTCTCATGGAAGTTCATGGCTGAACTCACTTTCAAGATGGATAGGAGAACTCTGAACGTACAGACAAGATTCATTTGAAAAAAATATACTGGTTTAGTTTTAAAATGTGAATAGAAATAAATGGAATCTTCAATTTTTACGTTATAAAATTGGAAATGTAGTCTCAAAAATACGTATTCGTTTTGGGAACGTTTCTTTTTCTCTGTTTGTGTCCATTCCGGCGCAGACATGTTTTGTCGGTAGTTAATTAACCGTATAATCGTATCTCACCCGTGTGCTTCCTGGAACAATAATGACTGAGCAAATATTAATAACATTGTGGCCTGCCAGAAATGTCGCAGGGGGGGGGGGGGGAGAGGATGTGGGGAGGGGCGGGGGTACGGTCAAGTCGCAATTGAGAGTATGTTGTATGAGGTGGTTAGGTCAAGTTACATTGAGAGCACGTTGTATGAGGTGGTTAGGTCTAGTCACGCTGAGAGTATGTTGTATGAGGTGGTTAGGTCAAGTCACATTGAGAGTATGTCGTAGGAGAGGATTAGGTCAAGTCACACTGAGAGCATATCGTAAGAGGTGGTTAGGTCTAGTCACACTGATGACATGTCGTCAGATGGGATTAGGTCCAGTAACTCAGAGAGTATGTCGCAAGAGGGAGATAGGTACATACTCTGAGGGTATGTCATAAGAGGGTGAGGGAGGGGGGAGGTTTAGGTATGGTCACACTGAGAAGTTGTCGTAAGACGGGGTTATGTCTAGTCACATTAAGAGGTTGTCGTAAGAGGGGGTTAGGTCTAGTCACACTGAGAGGTTGTCATAAGTGGGGGTTAGGTCTAGTCACACTGAGAGGTTGTCATAAGTGGGGGTTAGGTCTAGTCACACTGAGAATATGTCGTAAGAGGTTGCTAAGATAAGCTGACCCTCAGACTTGCTAACAAATTTAACAGAAACTATGCGCATAAAGAGTAAGTGAAGACGGCATGTATACAATCCCCAACGTAGGAGAAGAGTTAATGTGAAACTAATATTAGCGTTGCACATTGCTTATTCGTTTCACTTCCCCTATAGTCTGCTCACTTGTCACTCATTCACACCCCTATCGCGCGACGAACCCAACCCCTGGGGCATGTATGGCAATAGGTCATCCTTTCCATCAATATCTAATTATCCCTTTGAATTGTTGCGAGATTTGGTATAACTAGATTATCGAAACCGAGATCCCCTTCGCACACATATACAAACATACACTTGCACAATGGACAAATACTCATATACAGACATCAATAAATACATACATATATACATACATATATAAATTTTAAATATGAATATATATATATATACATATATATATATATATATATACATATATATATATATATATATATATATATATATATATATATATATATATTTATGGAGAAGTAGTCAAGCGACTTGCCTTGTGTTCAGACGTTTGGGGTTCGATTTCAAGCGGCGACGGTCGGTTCATGATTTCAATTTTTCCAGAGGTCCCTTGGTTTATCGCTGGAGCTAGGAGTTGGTGTTCTGTACGATGCTCTCGACAGGTGGGATACTTTTCTGCTGAGAGAGACCGGGCGAGGGAACCTCAGGCGATGCTCTCGGCAGGTGGGATACCTTTCTGCTGAGAGAGACCGGGCGAGGAAACCTCAGGCGATGCTTTCGGCAGGTGGGATACTTTTCTGCTGACAGAGACCGGGCGAGGAAACCCCAGGCGATGCTTTCGACAGGTGGGATACCTTTCTGCTGAGAGAGACTGGGTCATATGGAGAAACCTGAGGCGCTGCTCTCGGCAGGTGGGATACCTTTCTGCTGAGAGAGACCGAGCGGGGAAACCCCAGGCGATGCTCTCGGCAGGTGGGATACCTTTCTGCTGAGAGAGACCGGGCGAGGAAACCTCAGGCGATGCTTTCGGCAGGTGGGATACTTTTCTGCTGACAGAGACCGGGCGAGGAAACCCCAGGCGATGCTTTCGACAGGTGGGATACCTTTCTGCTGAGAGAGACTGGGTCATATGGAGAAACCTGAGGCACTGCTCTCGGCAGGTGGGATACCTTTCTGCTGAGAGAGACCGAGCGGGGAAACCCCAGGCGATGCTCTCGGCAGGTGGGATACCTTTCTGCTGACAGAGACCGGGCGAGGAAACCTCAGGCGATGCTTTCGGCAGGTGGGATACCTTTCTGCTGACAGAGACCGGGCGAGGAAACCTCAGGCGATGCTTTCGGCAGGTGGGATACTTTTCTGCTGACAGAGACCGGGCGAGGAAACCTCAGGCGATGCTTTAGACAGGTGGGATACCTTTCTGCTGAGAGAGACTGGGTCATATGGAGAAACCTGAGGCGCTACTCTCGGAAGGTGGGATACCTTTCTGCTGAGAGAGACCGAGCGGGGAAACCCCAGGCGATGCTCTCGGCAGGTGGGATACCTTTCTGCTGACAGAGACCGGGCGAGGAAACCTCAGGCGATGCTTTCGGCAGGTGGGATACCTTTCTGCTGACAGAGACCGGGCGAGGAAACCTCAGGCGATGCTTTCGGCAGGTGGGATACTTTTCTGCTGACAGAGACCGGGCGAGGAAACCTCAAGCGATGCTTTAGACAGGTGGGATACCTTTCTGCTGAGAGAGACTGGGTCATATGGAGAAACCTGAGGCGCTGCTCTCGGCAGGTGGGATACCTTTCTGCTGAGAGAGACCGAACGGGGAAACCCCAGGCGATGCTCTCGGCAGGTGGGATACCTTTCTGCTGAGAGAGACTGGGCGGGGAAACCTGAGGCGATGAAGTCGAGCCATCGCCTTAATCCTTTAACCTTAATATGTATTTGAAATTAAGAATAGGTGTGTGTGTGTGTATATATATATATGTGTGTGTGTGTGTTTGTGTGTATCTAAGGTAATGTTTTAATGAGTTTTAGAATCATGATAGATGATAGTTGTTGATGTTGTTTGTGAATACCCACAACCAGTAGGTGATTTTTTTGTGCGCACTGTAAAGGACGTTAAATGGCAAGTTGTAGTAGCTGTACTCACATTCCGAGCTTGTTGGTGAAGGTGGGACGGGTTACCCCAGGCGATTATTCTATGCTTGGCTTCATCTGCGTTTCACTCACTACTACGGAGATCACGTTGATCCTTCACCTTGTTAGGCAGGCTGCCATGAAACGAGCTCGTTACCAGGGAGGTCTACTAAGAAGTCGTGTTGGGGGTCTTGGCCAATATATTTTGCTTAACTCTAACGTTCGTCTTCCTCCCCATTATGGATGGTACCAAATATTTAAGCAAAGGTATCTTGTCTCTGACAAGGTCCTTGTCCAAAATGGATACTTCAGCTGTTCTGCATGCTTCAACCTCAGCTCTGAAGTTGTTAGATAATTTGTATTTAGTCACTGCATTGTGTATTTCCTGTTCAACTCAACTGTGTATATCTGTCTTTTCTCTCGACTTTACATAGCTCTCATTGCAGATCCGTCTGTTTATATAATCGTCAGCTATGTGGACTGCAAAGTAGTTTTGATGCAATCTGGCTCAATTATATTATGCAAGTATTGAATTCATTGAATCATACGGCGATGAGGTATGAAACCACCAGTAAAAGACTTAGTTCTCGGTCGGGGTGTCTTAAGCAGTAGATCAGCTACCTCACTGCGAACTGCTGAGACTCAACCCTTGACCATGAGATATGTCCGCACACCAGGCGAACAACATCTCCGTGCCGTGACTAGGCTTGTCCCCTGGTCAAATGCACTCTTTCGAGAGGAATCACAGGTCGCTGACATTTGGTCCACGTGCTTGGCTGATAAGCCAATGGTGCGAAGCTACCATCTGAGGGACTACGGCCGAACGCCTCTAAGCCAGAATCCCACCCTAAATCTCAGCACCGCTGTGATGGGAGGCTACGACATGGCTGGGGCTTGCGTCTCGGCCCGGTCGATCCGCAGAAATGCACCTGGTTAAATGCACTCCTGCCTCGCTCTTTGCCTCTGTCTGCTATCAGTCATCCAAATGGACTCAGAAGAGATGCAGTCCAGCGGACATTGCACCTCCTGCCCTATTGTGACAACCTCCCGGCTGCGGGGAATGCTTGGCGTACCATCACTTCAGATGAGCCGAGAAAATAAAGGGAGCAAAGAGATACCTCACTCACATGCATATGCTACGTTTCTGGCAAGACGTGACGATCCTGGGACACAGTCACACTGGACTGCCTCTCTTCCGGGATAGTACAAACTAGTACATAGTCCATCATATCATTGCCAAACCCTATAGACACGAGTAGGGAAGACTCGATAGTCCTGCAAGACAACTTCCTAAGAGAGACAACTCTGACCAAAAACAACTGCTGCCTTGCAGTTAGGCTGGGGACAGCCAAAGGCTAAGGAGGGCAACCCTACAGAAACGCCCGTTGAAATCGGATGCACTGAGCCACAGGCTTAACAAAATAAAACAGTGCAACGTAAATATCGCTGTAAACAGCGTACAATGAAGAAGAAGAAGAAGAAGAAGAAGAAGAAGAAGAATTCATTGAATAATCTGGGATCCGTTTGACTGTGTCTTCTTTCTGTATTACTCTATGAACTATTTTAATATTTATGGGATGTATCTTTGTTATTTTCCTCATTTTTAAAAAATTCCTGTTGATTTTAAAGCTCATGTAATAATTCTGTTTGCATGGTTATGAATTTTAAATTTTAAAGGTATTGCTAAGACTGGTATTCCATATTATAAATCTGATCTTACAGGTCCTTTTTATATATGTGTGTATATGTGGTAGTTTGAATTTTAACGGAAGTACTCACGAATTGTTTCATTAGAGTTATTCGCTGCTCAATTTTTGTAGATGCTTTTCGACGTATGTACATACATAATGCACCTGTAACATAAACATATTTGGATATATGTGTGTATGCACATAAATAATATGTGTGTGCTGATGTATGTGTGTGTGTTCAAAACATGGTTGCAGTCCGGGGAAAAAAGAATAGACCCACTGCACCTCCATGCATGATGTATGTGGGGAAAGAATTGTGCATGGAGGCTAGAAACCGAAATACGTAAAACAAATTAGTGCAGAAACTACCACGGTGAAAGCACGCCCAGTGTGTTGAGGCAGGCTTCTTAGAATAGCTCATCCGCAGAGCTTGACCCTATACTCCAACTGGGTCGAAAAGGGGACATATTCAATGATATACATATATTGTTATGGCCTTTTTCTTCTTGACAGGCGATCAGTAAGCTAGTCTTTTGTAGAGATGGCGGTGGCAGCATCTGTCCTGGAGGGATATCGACTTTTGTGGTTGATTTTGCTGATTCTGGATTGACAAGGACATCAGTATAAACATAAAAAGCTCGATTGGTACAGTGTAGGTCCCTGTCTTTTGCGTCGCTTGTCTTCCATCTTAGTCATCAGAACTAGCTCTGATGCCTCGATATCCATTCTCAAGGTCGCTTTCTGTGTAGCTCTGTCCTCCGCAATTTACTCCCAGGTATTTGGATTGATCGTAAAATCATTCATGGATCTTTTGCAAATGTCCTTGTATCTTAATTTAGGCTTTCCTTGTGATCTGGTACCCGATAAAAAGTTCACCCAGGAGTAACTGCTTCATACATATATACATACATACATACACTCGCACACACACACACATACACACACACACATACATACATACATACATAGACACACACATGCACACGCGCACCCACGCATGCACACACACATATACACATATACACATACACACACGGAGACACAGACACACAAGGGTAAGAAAGTAAATAGGTACAATAACGACAAATAAAATGGGATATGAGACATTTATTGTTGTACTTGCATAACCTTTCCCATCAAAAATTCTAAAATCATTCATCAGACAATGTTTACACCTAACTCGCTTCCCCCGCCACTAGATCCTGACTATGTTCTTCAATTATCTCCCTAGAGAAGTATGCGATTAGTTTTCTCTCATTTGACAACCTCATTTCTGTCAAATGTTAACATTCCACAACATGGAGCCATGTCTACAAGACACACCTAAACATTTATACAGGTACAACCGGAAGTTGTGAGCAGGAAATGCTAGGAGGTTTTCGGTTTTTCTTCATTTTGATCTGGCAAGGCAAGTATTTGTAGAAACAGTTTACTTCAATTTCCCTTAAGATTTTTCCTTTCAGCTTTGTGTGTGTGGGTATAAATATATATATATACATACGAGGCGTGTTCAAATGAAACCAGACCTAAGTGAACATACGTACGACGAGCATGATGACGTAATTTCTGATGTAAGCAGCACATACCAACCGTCAAGTCTGAAAAATGTCATTGTCCTCCGACTCATAGTTTCTTCAGGTGACCGTTGAAAACTTGGCGGGTGTGATACGGAATCCGTCCAGAGTTGATCAGCGAGCGGTGATTCAGTTTCTAACAGCTGAAGGATGTCGACCAGTTGACATTCATCGCAGAATGCAGGCAGTGTATGTTTACCCGAATTGCTGCATCATTTTTTTGCGATGGCATCTTCTGACGCAACAACATGCGCCTGACCTGGTCTCGAAAGATATTTCGTTACTCACATCCTTCTGTAAACATCGTTGTCCAGTTCTTCACTGTTGTCTTCGACACACATTTGTCACCATACACTGCCTGCATTATGCGATGAATGTCAACTGGTCGTCATACTGCAGCTATTAGAAACCGAATCACCGCTCGCTGATCAACTCTGGACGCATTCCGTATCACACCCGCATCGTACAAATGTTCACTTAGGTCCGGTTTAATTTGAACACGCCTCGTATATATATATATATATATATATATATATATATATATATATATATATATATATGACTAGTGTATTATTGTTATGATACTTGTGGGTCATTATGGCTGATCGCTAATATATAAGGAAGCGCATCTTGTTTCTGACAAAGATTTTGTTTTCCACAACGCTACTGGGACTGTTATTAGCGTTTCAGCCTCAGATTTATAATTGTTTGCTAAACTGTAATAGACTGCTGAACCTTTTAGTCCGGTTGTTTGTGGTTTTCTATCTGCTTACATCGCCTAGTGTGGATTTATAATGTTTTATATAAATATATATATATATATATGGCCACAAATTGTAGAACATAAGTCCTGAGCACCGCTTTTTTCCTTGTACTGTGTTTTTCAATTATATCAAACCAAATATTGTGTTCACCCATTATCGAAAACTCATAAGCGTGCAGTTATTGAAGTCAACATCATGGAAAGATTCCTTCATTTTGTTTCTACCACCTCTCGATCGGTTCGCAGTATATCTTATGTCATACAATGTCGATACTAATAGTGGATTCGCGTATCAGATTTCACCAATTTGCTCATTACTAAACACTTAATGTAATCCTACCCAACGCTCCAGATTGTGCTTCCACGCCGGTTAGATGCCATCGTCACTGAAGGATATAGGCCACTGTGACCTCGTCAACTATGCTCGTCTAGCCGACAATATTGTGACAATGTTGCTGGCAAATATATGTAAAAATGTCATGTTTGAAGCATGTAAGTTCTAACGTACAGCTTGGCCACTGAAAGACAAGCTTTATCAAAGACAATATTAACAAATGTTAGCACAGGTGAGAGACTTCAAAGTTCACGAACGTCGCACATTCTTTGACAAACCCGGTTTGGATTTGTCTCTGTTCAATAATCAAAACAGGGAAAAGGAAGATGGTCAGTTTATTTTAGTAGTTGTGTGTAATAGCTCTAAAAATTCACTACGAGTAAGAATAAATGTGCCGAATACATGTCCAGACCCTGCCGAAAATGGATGTGTCGGACTGAAAAGTGTAATTATCACAGCGACCGATGCATTCCGTTCTCCATACCACATACCTCCTACTACTTGCAAAGTTCTTTTCAGGGCTTGGTAGCATGAGATTGAGAACGAACGCAGAAGAAGAAGAACATGTCCAAATAGAAGGTGTTGGTTCGGCCATCTCATATGAATGTTCGTGAACAACTTCTACTGCAAGCTTCCAATCTCCGACAACCTAACGACGCTTTTCTAGCGACATCTGGTCCACGAGACGCACCTAAAGATCCACACGCCACTCGACATGGAACACGCGAAGTGACTGCTTAACTCTGTATATATATAGGGATTCCGTGGCGAAGTGGTTAAGCCGTCGGCCTCGTGATCATGTGATGTCGGTTCGACTCTGGACTGCATCTCGTTGTCGTCCCTTAGTCATCTTGTCCTTGTCTTGCTACTAGGGTCGGGCGACTCAAGACGAGAGATTGAAGATAAACAGTAGCTCAGTTAATCCTTTCTAAAAATATCGCTAGCAACATTAATTATGGCATGATCGTCTACGACGGACGGCATCTATGCCTTCGCCTTTACTTTATTTATATAACAGTTAGTGGCTAGTTTTCTTAATAGTTATGCCATTATGCGAAGTGGGGATATTACGTTTTCTGTTTCGACGGTCAATATGAGCACGAGTCGATGAGCATTCACTCTAATGTCATATCCACCTGCCTCGCGGTCGTGCCCTCGCCCTGTAGCCAAATCTACCAGTGTTGTAGGCCATCAGTGGAAGTTTATAAGGGTGCATTTTCATGAGATAACCAAACCAATTTATTTAATGCCTGGAAATGTACTCAGCATAAGACGTGGCGACGACCATCCTGCTAATATGGTCGTTTCACATTATGTATTCCTCTGTGTGTGTGTGTATATATATATATATATATATATATATAAACATATATATATATATATATATATATATATGTGTATATATATATATATATATATATATATATATATATATATATATATATGTATATATATATATATATACATTTTTTATCTCCTAATTTTTCAGTCTGTATATAACATTTTAATTCACCATTTTCACCCATTATTTATTTCATCTTTCTACGTTGAAATTTATCTATTTATCTCTTTATCTATGGATGTTTACGGCTGCCTATCCATAGAGCAGTCCATTCGTCATTTATATAAATACATAATTTCTGAAACAGTATATTTTTCCATTAAACAATACATAAATAAATATTGCAATAATATAGCAACACTGCTCACAACCCGAAGGTGCTGGGTTCGATCTCCATCACAGCACAGTCCGTTACCCCGGGAATATAAACCCTTAGAAAATGCAAGAGGAAGGAGACCCTTACATAAAATGAATGCCAAAGACGGATGCACTGGGCCGACAGGCGCAAAATAAAATCCGCATTGCAACGCACACCGCCTTGGAGAATAGAGAAATAAAGCGAACGCAAACAAATGAAATAAAAAATAACATATTGCAATCCATGTGTCTGTCTATCAGTCCGTCCATCTGACAATCTAGTAATCAACCTATCCATTCATCAATTCATCCTAATTTAATTGTTTTACCTTGTTACAAATTCCTAGATTGTTTATACAGCCATTTTTAATATACATTTGAGAGCCGTCCAGTAAGTCTCCACACTGATGTAGCTTTTAGACAGATATAAGAGATGAATTTCAATTACCTTTTCGATTATACCTATAATTTACAAAATATTCGCTAGAGCCATTGCCTACAGTATCGACAGGACACTCGATGAACACCAATCTCAAAAACAAGTCGATTTTAGAAAATGTCTTCTCCATCGTTAACCATCTCTACACAATCAATCATCTGATGTAGAGAGCAGGTGAGCTGCGCATATCCGCATATCTTGTCTTTTTCGATTATGAGAAAGCATTTGACAGTATCGAAACCAATGCAATAATAAATGCATTTAGAAACCAGGACATCTGTGAAACCTTTATCAAACTAGTCGAGGGAACCAGGACATCTGTGAAACCTTTATCAAACTAGTCGAGGGAACCAGGACATCTGTGAAACCTTTATCAAACTAGTCGAGGGAACCAGGACATCTCTGAAACCTTTATCAAACTAGTCGAGGGAACCAGGACATCTCTGAAACCTTTATCAAACTAGTCGAAGGAACCAGGACATCTTTGAAACCTTTATCAAACTAGTCGAGGGAACCAGGACATCTCTGAAACCTTTATTAAACTAGTCGAGGGAACCAGGACATCTCTGAAACCTTTATCAAACTAGTCGAGGGAACCAGGACATATGTGAAACCTTTATTAAACTAGTCGATGAAACCAGGAAATCTCTGAAACCTTTATCAAACTAGTCGAGGGAACCAGGACATCTCTGAAACCTTTATCAAACTAGTCGAGGGAACCAGGACATATGTGAAACCTTTATTAAACTAGTCGAGGGAACTAGGACATCTGTGAAACCTTTATCAAACTAGTCGAGGGAACCAGGACATCTCTGAAACCTTTACCAAACCAGTCGAGGGAACCAGGACATCTCTGAAACCTTTCTCAAATTAGTCGAGGGAACCAGGACATCTGTGAAACCTTTATCAAACTAGTCGAGGGAACCAGGACATCTCTGAAACCTTTATCAAACTAGTCGAGGGAACCAGGACATCTGTGAAACCTTTATCAAACTAGTCAAGGGAACCAGGACATCTCTGAAACCTTTATCAAACTAGTCGAGGGAACCAGGACATCTTTGAAACCTTTATCAAACTTCTCGAGAAAACCAGGACATCTTTGAAACCTTTATCAAACTACTCGAGGAAACCAGGACATCTCTGAAACCTATATAAACTAGTCAAAGAAACGGACATCTTTGACACCTTTATCAACAATAATCGAGGAAACCAGGACATCTCTGAAACCTATATCAAACTAGTCGAAGAAACCAGGACATTTCTGAAATCTATATCAAACTAGTCAAAGACACAAGGACATCTCTGAAACCTATATCAAACTAGTCAACGACATCAGACCATCTCTGAAAACTATATCAAACTAGTCGAGGAAACTAGGACATCTCTGAAACCTATATCAAACCACTCGAGAAAACCAGCAAGGTCTGCAATACATTCAACACGCTATATCACCGCCCAGTATATGTTTCCGATAGCAAAATGAGTCCGACAAGACGACACCATCCTCCCAAAGCTATTTGCAGCGGTTCTTGAAGAGATTTCCAAACAATTACTTTGGATTAACCTCAGCCAACTCTAGATCTTAAGCAGGCCATGTATTAACACAGGCGTAAACATAGATTGAGAATGGCTCACCCATTTACGATTTGCAGATGGCATCGAGCTCATCAGTCGTTCAATTGAGAAAGTCCAACAATCCTTGAGCGACCTAAATGGGCTCAACAGATCTGCTGGTTTGAAGACACATGCTGTAGTAACAGCACTAAAATGCCAGAAAAATACTGAACAAGGATTTAAGAGCAGTACTCTGTCAACTATGCCAGCAGTCCGCACCAAAAAGAGTAGTGGTACAGTGGGTTCCATCCCACTGTAACATCCAAGGCAATGAGGAGGCAGACAGCCTGGCAAAGGAAAATGCAAGACTACCACAACCAGATTTTTAGTGTGACCTACGAAGAGTCCAAAAGGTTTATTAGGACCAGATACATGGCCAAATGGGAAACAGAACATACTGGGTACACCAAAAAATGGCCTATTACCAGTTGAACAGAAGAGAGCAGGTCATGATCATCAGACTTCGCACAGGCCACAACAGACTGAGGAACCATCTATTCAATAAACTGAGGATAGGTGGCACTGACGAATGCACGTGTGGTAACGGGAAAATGACCGCTGAACATCTGCTGCAAAACTGCCCGACATACGAGGATCAGAGAAAGCAGATGTGGCCATCACCAGTGGCAACACTGGACAATCTCTATGGCAGTGTCGACAGCCTCAGGATGAATTCTGCTTTCTTCGAGCAAATACAGGTTGACGTTTGACAACGTACGAAGAAGAAGAAGAAGAAGAAGAAGAAGAAGAAGAAGAAGAAGAAGAAGAAGAAGAAGAAGAAGAAGAAGAAAAAGAAGAAGAAGAAGAAGAAGACACATGCAAATAAACCACAATGTTTCAAGAACCCAAACTGCCCAAAGCAGGACATCAAACTAGGAGAGGAAACAATAGAAGATGTCAACTCTAATATCTACCTAGGACAATAAATACATGCCAACCACAAAACTGAACACGAAGTCTATACAACAAAAGCAGCTTGGTATTACTTTAACTCCATTAAGCCACTACTCCAAGAGATTAAAGATAACAGCAAATAAACCCAATTTCAATTCCATGGTTTTTCCTCCAGCAATGTTTTACGTATGTGAGGGGGTCTGCAAAGCAGACGCTGAGAAGCTCTGAGTCACTCAGAAAACAATGGAACGATGCGTTATAAAAATGTAAAAACTTGTATTTACGTAATAAGATATGAAACGAAGAAATCTGCATACAATTTTGTTTCGGATCTTTGTGGAAGGATCCATATCACGGAAACATCGTTAGGCTGAGTATGTGGTACGCATGCTTGACAACAGATAGACAAGTAGAACAATATGTTTGTGCCGTGTGTATGTACACGTCTACAGAGCCTATCAACGCGATGAAGAGATGGACCAACAAAAATACCTAGGCCTGCATTGCTACAGCACTGAAAGTGAACGGAACGGAACATAATATCGCTGGCGTTCTTTATACGGCACATCTGCTGGACTGACTCCCTGGATAATGTTATAATGTGAATGTGAAATTTTTTTATACCGATTTTCCACCTGCCGAAGAAGCACATTTGTCCTATCTGGCAAAAAGATAATACAGCGTATAATTGTTAGGATCGTGTGGCCGAATGGTTTCGAGGACTGCCTGTCGACAAGGAGGGCAGCGGTTCGAATCCCCGGTATGATTTGTTGTTTTTCTGTTGGGGGTCAAATAAACAAAGATAACCCGCACACGGCGACAGCAGTGGTGAAGCGGCCTGTAATCGTCAGTCTTCAAAACCCCTCGACTATCCCAGCAATGGGAAAAATGTTGTTTTACAGTATACAGTAGTAGAATTATGTTGGCTGTTCTCAGAGACATTGTAGAACTTTCTGACGCACGTAATCATCCAGGTGAAGCTGTTATTCTCCTAGAAGGTCTTTTAGAAGAACAGAAAGGTAAAAATCACTCTGAGCCAAGTCAGGACTGTATTGTAAGGCGCGTATGGCAGTTCCTCCAAAAGTAATTGGTCAATAACTGTCACAGTTTTGGTTGTCGTGTTGAAGGACACCTTTTTGATCGACATTTAGTTGTTTTCGCACCCTTTGACATGAAACTTTATGAATATTGAGGTGATCCCTGATGATAATGTCCATAGAACATTTACTTATATCAGTAGCCATTGCGATCTCGCGTACAGTTACTCGCCGATCGTTTTAAATAACGTGTGTATGGCTTCACTCGTAATGGAACATATCGGTCGATCTTCACGGCGCTCATCCTCAATAGATTCACGATCTTCACGAAAGCGTTTGAACGATTCAACCACCGATGGACGTGCTGCAGTCTGTTCTTCAAACACAAATGTCAGTCAACGATGCATTACATTGGGTTTTGAACATTTTTTCACTAGAGATTCCACTGCGACACGCTGTTCCTTCATTTGAGCAAAGTGACTCGACGTCATTTGGAAAAAAATGCACGGACGAACAGAAAATATTTGCTCATTCCATCACCAGGTGTCGGACATATAATGTTCACTTTGGTATAGGAGCTATACTTAATAAATCTCATTTTCTGACTATCCAGATAAAATACAGATATTTACTAGACCTATTTCCGAACCGCTCAGCCCGGTACACTGCCGTCACACGTGGTGCTTGCACCGCTGAGCAGAGGACCATCACCGCGGCGCAGGAAAAGCGATCTACACGAATAGAAAAAATGCAACACTGCCCAATGAAAAATTATGTTCAATTTTTCCCATACCCGCTTTAGAGTTTTTCACGCTCAAATTAGATTGTACAGTCACAAGCAGTCAAAATGCAAAGGCCGCCGTCCATCGTGGACGATGATGGCATAATTTGTTTTGCTTGCGCTATTTTTAGTAAGGATTAACTGCGCTACTTTTTATCCTCACTCTCTCGTCTCAAGCCACCCGATCCCAGTGGCAAGTTACAGACAAGACGACTATAGGGCGACTACGAGATGCGGGGGACTCCGCATCAAGCATGGATGAAAAAGACGGCGGAGTCCGGAATCGAACCCACATCGCCTGATCACAAGGCCGAGGGCTTAACCACTTCACCACGGAATCCCAACTCCGCAAGCAGTCACATCTGAATAAATATGTCTGACACTGCTGTTGCCATCTTCGATTGCGATGAGCAACTATATATATATATATCATCATCATGTAGCATGTCTTTGGCAGAACGACCGTCTCATCACAGCCATTCGATAGAAATCTTGATCAGCAGTCAGTCTACTCGCTTGCTCCATGTTCATGTTTAGGCTGATGTTGATGTCATGTGTCAATCTACGTCTTGGTAAGACTCTGTCTCGTCTTCCATGAACAATGCCTTCAGGAACTGCTTTCCCCAGTCCATTTTTTCGCTTAATTTAATTCATTGTTAGAATTGTGCTAAACATTTAGCATACTACTCCGTTTCTGCATCGCTAAAGATAACTGTCTCCTTATTTTCATTGCACAGTCTCTATCGTTTGTTATCATATAGTCAAGGTACTCAAAGTAATCCAATTTAATTGGTCCATTACTAATAATGGTCCTGGGTTGTGGTCTGTGTGTGCCAATAGACATTATTTTATTTTTTTATTTTCAAGAAAAGAATAGATGGCTTCCTGCATCCCCACATCCAATTATTATATAATACATAAATGTATCCACTTAACCAACTGGTTTGTTTTTTTCAATTTTGAGCCAGTAACTGTTTCTTCTCGTTTCCTTATAAACTATTTTTTTTTTAGGTGAAATCATTCATCACAACTATTTTTACACTGAAATACGAGTTCCCGTCACTCTGTTCTATCTATGATCGTCAATTATCTCCCCAACCATAGATGTCTGCGATTTGTTTCCCTCCCCTTGACAACCTCACGTTTGTAACATGTTAACAATTTGTAACACTCATGCTTATTTACATACTAAACATAAACACCCCGACAGGTACGGCCAGAAGGTGTGAGGAAGCAATGCTTGGGGTTTTTTGGGTTGACGTAATTTTACTAGGTTGCGTACCTTGATGTGAGAAGGTAAGTTTTGGGAAAATGTTTGTTTCCCTTTGAGTTCAACATTTACACTTTTGCTATATACTTCTACTATCTATCAATTACTCTTCTTTTGTATGATTTCTATTCATCTTTACTTCTATACATCAGTGCAACCACCAGTTTTCCGGTTCATCTATTCATTGCTATATCCACGCGAACGTCTGTATATCCATCCATCAATGCAACTAATTCTCAGTTATTTCATCAATGTAAAAGTTAGCCCACACGTCTTTCGTACATTTATTTATCAAACCATTCATCTACTAATCGATCCATCGATAAAATCATCTATAGATTTAGAAATGCACCCATCTCTTCATTCATTCATCCATGCATCCATCCATGCCATCACACATTCATGTATGTATCAACTAATCAATCCTTCCTATAATAAATTCATTCATTCATTTTTTATATCATTGATGACACAACCTGTTGTTTTTCTAATATTTACTTCTATCTATCTGTCTATCTTTTTATCAATCTATCTATCAATCTATCTATCTATCTATCTATCTATCTATCTATCTATCTATCTATCTATCTATCTATCTATCTATCTATCTATCTATCTATCTATCTATCTATCTATCTATCTATCTATCTATCTATCTATCTATCTATCTATCTATAGATCTATCTATCTATAGATCTATCTATCTATCTATCTTTCTATCTATCTATCTATCTATCTATCTATCTATCTATCTATCTATCTATCTATCTATCTATCTATCTAACTATCTATCTATCTATCTATCTATCTATCTATCTATCTATCTATCTATCTATCTATCTATCTATAAATATATATATATATATATATATATATATATATATATATATATATATATCTGTAGGTCTATCTTTCTCTCTTAGTCCCCCATCTTCTATCTCGGCGCATACTGATTCTAAGTATACATTTTCAATCCATCTTTCAGACAGACAAGTATTTGTCCAATGTCCCTGCATGATGAATTATGTCCATCTACCAGTAACACGTTGATTAAAGTGCTAGCTTGTCGATGTAAATGTACCGGGTTCGCTCCACACCATCACCCCGTCCCAATCCACTCAGATGGAAAAGGCTACACATTTTATTATTATTGGGTAGGAAGACTAACGTCTGGTTAAGCAAAACATACTGATCAGACATGTTAGTCAGGTCAGGCAAAACATACTGATCAGAGATGTTAGTCAGGTCAGGCAAAACATTCTGATCAGACATGCTAGTCAGGTCAGGCAAAACATACTGATTAGACATGTTAGTCAGGTCAGGCAAAACATACTGATCAGAGATATTAGTCAGGTCAGGCAAAACATACTGATCAGACATGTTAGTCAGATCAGGCAAAACATACTGATCAGACATGTTAGTCAGGTCAGGCAAAACATACTGATTAGACATGTTAGTCAGGTCAGGCAAAACATACTGATTAGACATGTTAGTCAGGTCAGGCAAAACATACTGATTAGACATTTTAGTCAGGTCAGGCAAAACATACTGATCAGAGATGTTAGTCAGGTCAGGCAAAACATTCTGATCAAACATGCTAGTCAGGTCAGGCAAAACATACTGATTAGACATGTTAGTCAGGTCAGGCAAAACATACTGGCCAAGACCCTCCCCTTTTCCTCCTCGTAGCCCTTCCTGAAAACGGGCTATTTTTATGGCAGCCTTTCTAACAAGGTTACGAGTTGACGTGGTCCTCGTTTTTGTGATCGACACGCAGATGAAGCCAAGCAATAGCACAACCGCCTGGAGGACCCCGGCCACCTTCACCAGCACACACATAATGTGTGGAAAGAAACGACAACCCACCGCTTAACGCCCTTTTTAGGGCACACAAAAGAGTAATCTACTGATTGTGAACATTCAACAACAACTATTTTTGAGGAAGAGACACAAACATTCTATTTCACACCAAAAAAAAAAGAAACAGAGACTATTTGTAAGAAACTTGCCTAACACTTCAACACTAGCGCCAGTTATAACATAGTACCTACTTTAACTTTTAAACTAATCGCCAACACTAATTT
Source organism: Ariolimax columbianus (assembly GCA_036924085.1). Classification (NCBI taxonomy): domain Eukaryota; kingdom Metazoa; phylum Mollusca; class Gastropoda; order Stylommatophora; family Arionidae; genus Ariolimax; species Ariolimax columbianus. The sequence continues at coordinate 75,513,705 of JAVGWX010000012.1, forward strand.
ACCCCTCAGACATTCAGAGCCCAAATCTGAGAAACCAGAACTCAAACTACATCTCCAGAGTGTTAATATTGATAACCAGACTGCTACTGTGGTGTTTCTGTATACGGATCCGTCTCCGCGGTCTTCTATACCGTGAGTGATGAATGACCAAAGCGTTTTAGCAGATGAAGTCTTTGTTACAAGTTTTGATGTTGACCAATATTCCAGATTAATTTATACATTCGGGTAGTTGGTAGAGTCAGTTTCCGCCCTTTATCTCGATCCAGTAGACGCATTAGGGCGCTCTTGTGCTTGGCTTCTTTCTGATTTTATTTCGTGTTGAAGGTAAAATATGCATTTGTATGTAGAATTGATCGTATGATTCTTGTGACGTATTTTATTTAGGTTTGATCGCACGATACAAGTGACGTATTGGTAATTTAACTAACAATACATTTGAGCGCATGTTATTTGTAGTTTAACTTACAATACATTTTAACGCATTTTATTTGTTCTTTAAATTACAATAAATATTAACGCATATTATTTGTTTTTTAAATTACAATAAATTTTAAACGAATCTTGTTTGTTATTAAACGTACAATACATTTTATCGCACCTTTTTTGTCATTTAAAATACAATACATTTTAAACTATCTTATCTGTAATTTAACTTACAATATATTTTAACGAATTTTATGTTTTATTTGACTTGGCTTGGCTTTGTTCGTTCTCAATCTCCCGCTACCAAACCCGACACGGGCCTAAGTAGCAGAATGTTGTCCAGAGAGCGGAATGCGTTGTGTCGTAGTTTATAGGTTGATTGCTTAATTGTGTGTGTACATGTGGCCGTGGAATCGGTTGTGTCCTGTTCTAAGACGCAACACAACAGTTTGTTCTTTATGTACATCTTATGGCATTCGCCTTTTGTTACCGTTGAAAGCTTTCTGATTGATTTGATCATCCTCATTTTCTGTTGGTATGTAACTGGCACATCTAGTTGCTCGTCTGCAGCCTCAGCTGTTCCAGTTGGTCCGCTCTCTCTTTTCCTGGTACTCCACAATGAGAAGGTATCCATCGCATGAAAATCTTGTGCCCGGTAGTCTAGTTCAGACAGTAGAGCCTGTAGACCTGACCGTTTCTCGGATTTCACTATCTGGAGTGCTGATTGTGCATGTATCAGAAATATTACAGATGGTAGACCGACATTGGTGGTCAACAGTTTCTCAATTGCCACCTTGATTACTTGGATTTCTGCATCATATGTGTAACTGAATTTTCCGGTTGGCACTCTGCCTCCCTAATTTTGCTTGGGTATTTTATGAACCCTTCCGCTCCTTCATTCTTTCCTGCATTCTGTGCTGACTCATCTGTGCACACTCTGATCCAGAGATTTTGTGGGTATTCTTAATTAAGGAAACTGAGGGTCACTATCCTACGTTGCACATTGCTCTGTTCATCCTTGAGACAATGTATCCATTTCAATGGATTTGGATAGCGTATCATCCATTCCAATCGAGGCTATGATAGAAAATATGAAGCAAAGGATATATGTGCTCCCTAACTGGTGATTTGTGTATCAGTCTATTAGACGTGACAATATTGCTTGTCCCAGGCACAACTTAAGAATATACAGAATGTAGAGGTCTACAGGAAAGTCGACTTTCTGATCCATATGTGAAAGGCAATGGTGTGCAACGTTGACAGGACTTTGTTGAAGCCATTGATGTGTATGTCAAATGGCAAGCGAAGAAGAGGAAAGACGTACAAAATGACGGGGTGCAACACCCACGACTGTCAAGCTCCAGTCAACCCAGCTGTAAATTGGTACCTAGTATACAAGGTAGAAATATGCAGGGAGAAAAGAAACTGGCCATTCTACCTTATACAAGTTGTGACTTAGTATACTGAAGTCTCTAACAACTTCATTATCCGACAGTTGTGTAACTGCTATGGGACAAGCCTTGACTTAGTATACTGAAGTCTCTAACAACTTCATTCCCCGACAGTAGTGTAACTACTATGGGAACAAACCTTGACTTAGTATACTGAAGTCTCTAACAACTACATTCTCCGACAGTAGTGTAACTACTATGGGACAAACATTGACTTAGTATACTGAAGTCTCTATCAACTACATTCACCGACAGTAGTGTAACTACTATGGGAACAAACCTTGACTTAGTATACTGAAGTCTCTAACAACTACATTCTCCGACAGTAGTGTAACTACTATGGGACAAACATTGACTTAGTATACTGAAGTCTCTATCAACTACATTCACCGACAGTAGTGTAACTACTATGGGAACAAACCTTGACTTAGTATACTGAAGTATCTAACAACTACATTCTCTGACAGTAGTGTAACTACTATGGGACAAACATTGACTTAGTATACTGAAGTCTCTATCAACTACATTCACCGACAGTAGTGTAACTACTATGGGAACAAACCTTGACTTAGTATACTGAAGTCTCTAACAACTACATTCTCCGACAGTAGTGTAACTACTATGGGACAAACATTGACTTAGTATACTGAAGTCTCTAACAACTACATTCTCCGACAGTAGTGTAACTACTATGGGAACAAACCTTGACTTAGTATACTGAAGTATCTAACAACTACATTCTCTGACAGTAGTGTAACTACTATGGGACAAACATTGACTTAGTATACTGAAGTCTCTACCAACTACATTCACCGACAGTAGTGTAACTACTATGGGAACAAACCTTGACTTAGTATACTGAAGTCTCTAACAACTACATTCTCTGACAGTAGTGTAACTACTATGGGACAAACATTGACTTAGCATACTGAAGTCTCTAACAACTACATTCTCCGACAGTAGTGTAACTACTATGGGAACAAACCTTGACTTAGTATACTGAAGTCTCTAACAACTACATTCTCTGACAGTAGTGTAACTAGTATGGGACAAACATTGACTTAGTTTACTGAAGTCTCTACCAACTACATTCACCGATAGTAGTGTAACTACTATGGGAACAAACCTTGACTTAATATACTGAAGTCTCTAACAACTACATTCTCTGACAGTAGTGTAACTACTATGGGACAAACATTGACTTAGTATACTGAAGTCTCTAACAACTACATTCTCCGACAGTAGTGTAACTACTATGGGAACAAACCTTGACTTAGTATACTGAAGTCTCTAACAACTACATTCTCTGACAGTAGTGTAACTACTATGGGACAAACATTGACTTAGTATACTGAAGTCTCTATCAACTACATTCACCGACAGTAGTGTAACTACTATGGGAACAAACCTTGATTTAGTATACTGAAGTATCTAACAACTACATTCTCCGACAGAAGTGTAACTACTATGGGACAAACATTTAACCTTTAAGAGGTTTTGTCTTACTAGCTCCAACACGTAAGAAGGGATGTCTTGTTATCCAGCTAAGTATCTTTATGTGTTCCTCTTTTTTGTTCTGATATTCACCATTTATGTATTATTTCCTTTTCTATAGTTCGCTAGTTCATTATTGCTGTTGTTAATTGTCTCTGGTGAAGGCCTATTGGTCGTAAAATTGATTTTGTTTGCGTTTTCGGCTTGGCAGCTTATCTGACTTTACTTATTTATGTTTTTGTTTACATAAAACAGACGCGAGTTTCAGTTAAAGGAAATTTGCTATACAGGATAAGCGCATGGAGGCAAATATCATGATTGGTTGCAGCTGGGCATTTGGAAACGGGCTGGGTTGCAGCAGGTTGACTAACAAGGTGGGGATCGATAGAACAATCACTTCGTACGCTTATAAAATCAGTCCAACACTGCATTTGGCTCCAAAACTCGCTTTTAGGATCCCAGGTTTCCAATAATTTGCAGTGCTCAGGTCAGGTCAGGTGAGGTCATCCCGTAACCGGTGAGATGGTTGGGGCACACATTAATACATCCTCACAACCCCACGCCACACTTCACTGTCAGCAGCCACTGCCTCTGCCTCTTCTGGTCTGAGATTGGTCCATTCTTGTATGCTGTCCTCCCATCTCTTTCTGGGACGGTCTCTTGGTCGTCTGCCTTGCCTTGTAGGATCGTATTTGCAAGACCATTGGATCTCGATATGTGACCGTACCAAGCGAGTTTCCTTCTTTGACAGGTGCTTATAAATCTTCAAAACCCGCTATTGTTGTTGTAATTTTTTTCTCATATTTCCTCATTTGTAACTCGATCTTTGTACATGACGTTTAAAAGTCTCCCGAAACATCTCATCTCCAAGGCCTGTATCCTTCGCTGAAGGTCAGCTGTAACTGTCCATGTCTCACAAGCATAGAAGAATATTGAAAGGACCAATGTACGCATAAATCTTATTTTCGTTCATAGTGCTAACCGTTTATCTTGTCAGTTTGTGTTAGCCGTGCAAGCGCCTCTGTTGTCTGTGCTATCCTGGCCAACACCTCACATCTTGATCCTTCGTCACTGACAATCTTCTTCTTCTTCTTCTGCGTACGCAGTCAGACAGTAACCATTATTTTTTCGAAAAAAGCGGCGGTCATCCTGAGGCTGTCGCCACTGCCATAGAGCTTGTCTTGCAGTTCCACTGGTAATGGCCACATCTGCTCTCTCTGATCCTCGTATGTCGGGCAGTTCTGCAGCAAATGTTCAGCGGTCATTTTACCAGTACCGCACGGGCATTCGTCGGTACACCCTATCTTCAATTTGTTGAATAGGTGGTACCTCAGTCTATTGTGGCCAGTGCGAAGTCTGAAGACAACGACCTGCTCTCTTCTGTTCAACTGGTAATAGGCATCGTTTTTGGTGTAGCCGGTATGTTCGGTTTCCCATTTGGTCATGTATCTGGCTTTGATAAGCCGTTTTGACTCTTCGTACGTCATACTAGTATCTGTTTGTGGTAGTCTTGCGCCTTCTTTTGCCAGTCTGTCTGCCTCCTCGTTGCCTTGGATGTTGCAGTGTGACGGAACCCACTGTACCACTACCCTTTTTGGTGCGGACTGCTGGCACAGTTTGCAGAGTGCTGCTCTTAAGTCATTAAGCTCAGTGTTTTTCTGGCTTTTTAGCGCTGCGTCACTGACAATCGACCCCAGATATTTAAAACAGTCAACCACTTGCAGTCCATCTCTATAGAAATTCGTTTTAGTTGGCGAAATTGCCAACCACATGCACAACTGTCTTTATTCATCACTTACTAAATGCAGTCTACCCAATAGTAAATAGGTACCTGTCATAATTCTGTAGAAAACAAAATAGTGAGGAAGTGAACTATTTACCCCTACCAGAGAACATTTTTTTCCAACCTAAAACGGATCATTTCAATAGCACATGTAGTGCTCTTACATAAGTTATGTAAGAAACGAACATACAATTGTGTCCAAATGCTTTCTGTCGTGGAAAAGAATTGGATATCTTGAAGAAAGATTACGTAGTCATCTTTTTAGTATCTCGTTAGTCGCAGTCGTTTGTCTTTTACTTAACATTGTTTTAGTAAAATTAAGCTGGAAAGGCAAAACTAATGACCAACAACGCGTGGGCTTCAACAGTGGGGTAAAAGCTAATGGCCAGGAACCGGAAATGGTCGACCGTTTTGAATATCTGGGTTTTATTTTCAGTCATGAAGGATCAAAACGTGAGGTGTTAACCAAAATAGAACAGATAATAGCGGCCCTCGCACGGCTTAACACAATCTGGCAAGACAAACGGTTAGCCGTATGCACGAAGATCAGATCGATGTCTACATTGGTCCTGACAATATTCCGCTATGCTTGTGAGACGTGAACAATTATAGCTGACGCGTTTAGTCATCCCTGTGAAGTAAATCGACTTACTCAACCTGCAAATATTGTTTCAATGATTGATCGCAATCGTCCCTCCATCTTCTTTCACGTTGATCGCCTTTTCGCGGAAGTCCCAGCCCACGAGATGCTCCTACAAGCTGTGAGGGCGAGTTACTGGAAGAGGTCGTGCTCAACCTGGAGACGTCATCGGGGCTGCCCCCATAACACCTGGCTAAAACAGATCACCACCTCCCAAACAGAACTGCAGGCCGCCTGGAGTGCGGTAATCAGGAGTCGTCATGGACACGGGCCTTCGATGCGACGAGCCCTGTTCGCTTAAGCGTACTATTGATTGATTGGATTTTTGCGGCGGCGGAGGTTACAGGCCTTAGAGATGAGATGTTTCCAAAGTCTTCTATAAGTACATATAGTAAGTCGCATGGCCTTTTACGGAACGTAGCTTTTTACCACCGCCACCTGTTTGTCTGTTATAAGTTTCTTGGCAGTGTGCAGTACGGTAGGTTGCCATTACTTTCCGTACATGGAGGAGCATTTGCCCGAGAAAAAAACTCAGTGTCTGCCAAACTGGACACAAGTGGGGATCGAACCCGAAACGTTGGAATTGTGAAAACCGAGCGAGTTTCACTCCTAGGCCACGCAGCCTCCTTGCGTACATTTAAAGCGATAAAATACGAGAAAGGCCATTTTGAAGACCTCGTGGCAACGCCAAAAGACGGAAACTCGCTTGGTTCGGTCACACATAGAGATCAAACCTTCTTGCAAATACGATGCTGCACGCAGAGGTGCAAAGCGGGCGATGAAGAGGTCATCCCAAAATAGAAGAAAGGGCAACATGAAGGAATGGACCAATCTTTGACCAGAGGAGGCACAGGCAACGACCGCTGACAAAGAGGGGTGGTTTGTGGGGATGTCTACATGGGTGTCTCAACGACCTCTCCAGTTACAAGATGACCTGAATGACGCTCATTCCAACTACAGACAGCTCCTTTGGTTATAGCAGAACGAGTGCCCTATCGATAACTAGTTGACACTTAGACCTTAACATTTGTGCAGCGCTAAAAATCGCTTCACTCAACTAGTGTCACTGACTACTTTCATTACCCTTGTGCAGCGCTAAAAGTCACTTCACTAAACCAGTGTCACTGACTACTTCATTACCCTTGAAATTAACCGCTTGTAACAAAATTTATTTCAATTGTCGGTCATCGCCAAGGGTTATAAAAGGTTAAACAACGAAGACCGTATGGGGACGGCTTGGGCCAGTATTTAACTGACACGGCTCGCAACTCGAAGGTGCTGGGTTCGAATCCCATTACAGCACTCGGGGAAGCAAACCCTTAGAAAATGCAGGAGGATGCAGAGCCTTACATAAAATGCATGCTGAAGTCGGAGGCACTGGGCCGACAGGCACAAGACAAAAACCACAATGCAATGCACACCACAGTCGGGATTAGAGAAATAAGGGAAACGCCAAAACAAAAACCACACAATAAAACAATCTCTTGGACCGTTTGCCTCACCCTCCACCCCACAGCGTGCAGGGTAAGTTTTATCCTCTTGATTGCAAAAAACTTAAGCTTTACAGAGAGTCGAACTCCAGGCAACTGCTTACAAGACCATTATCCGAGCCGCTGCGCCACCAGCTCCGGTGATGTCCCCCAACAACACGAACCTTCGTGATTTTTGCTCGAACTTTTCTTCGCCTTAATTTCCTGTCCTTCACAGGAATGTCGAAATGGGCATAAAAGAAGAAGAAAGTAATGTCCAGTGCTCTATCGATTATCTGTCACAGTTGGCGTAGATTCAATTCTCTGTATGTCAGAAGGTCTGTAGTTCTGAGGTGACTATCCACGTATTGACTTCCGGGATTAAAGTGGACATTGGATGAAGGTCATTATACGTTGAGGTAAAGGAAGGAAATAGGTGACTACTGTGCATGAACATCGATCAGATCGATATGAAACGTTCGATCAAGTATCGGGAATGAGAAAAGCTTAATGAGGAGAATGGGTAGGAGTGGACGCGAGAGGAAAGGGGTGCAGAGGGATGTCACAAATTGGAGGGTTATCGATGAGGTGATAGATGCCTTTATCTCATCTTACCTGTCCACTTACGCCTCGACATTACCCCGGGTAGTGTGTTCTATTTTTGGGTCACATCTGCATGGCTGTTTCTTTCAATCCGTGCCTCTATATATCTATTTTGATTTGATGGTGTTGTTGTTATTGTAACTAATCCAACGATATGAGGACACGAGCTCTTTGGATCAATGGTACGTACTGGCACCTTAATGTGTGTGGTGCATGTTGTTTAATGCCACACACATTATTCCATTTTTTCTGGCCTTAGAGGAAGAAGCATTTTCCTAACATCGCAAAATGATGATTAATGGTTTAGTTTGGGTGTGTACATGGTTATGACACGGATTCTGAAGCATTCGGACTCTCTCCCTTCGTAACAATGCCGTGCAATGTAAGCTGCACGTGTTGTTAGTGATTATTTAGAACCATTCAAAGTGTTCCATTCATCTGGTTTCAGAAACATTTCCCTAATATGCCTCAGCAATGAGCACTCAAAGAGATGATGGTCGACGGTTTCGTTTGGATATGTACATAGCTGGCACGCTGGATTGTTTTGTAGTTTGATTCTGTTCAGGTGCTTGTTAAGTGATGTGTGTTGGGTTCCCAGCCGGAAATTGAGGCTTTGATTTGTCCTTGCCATGTGATTGATATGGTCATTTTGATTTGGACGTCATATGCATAAAGAACTCCTTCATCGTGTTTCCTAAGACCATTCTTAACTTAACTTAACTTAGTTTAACTTAACTTACCTCAACTTAACGTCTTTATAAAGGTTTTAGAAGACTACAAAGTTTGTACACAACCAGTTTCTTTTACTTCACTGTTTCTAAAAACTATGCGCATCCAATATATTCTTGAATGTATTAATTAACGCTTCCTCCACTATTTTCCGTGACAATGCATTCCAAGCATTCACCAGTCTCTTACTAAAAATAAGTTCAGCTAAGTTTCTTTATTTGTTTGCAGTTCTTTTGAGCTGTTTGGCTATGTGTAGAATTGTTGCGGCTCCGTTGTTTTTGCCCTTACCTCTATATGTGTTTTCAATCCCACTATTTCATATTCTTCTTGTTGTCATCACTTCTTTGATGATCACATCCTTGGACGAGTACCGGAAATGACCTCAATCATAATTTGAAGCTTTTCTTTTGCACTGCACCGTTTTGAGTTTAGCGTTGAATCGTTGGACATTTGTATTTTCTGAACTGTAGATACAGGGAGGCAGAGGTGAAATGCTTGTTGAACAGCATATTTGTTTAGTAAAAAAAATTGCAAAGTGGTGAAACAGGCATATGCCTATTTAGTGTATCGTTCTGATGCAAAGAATGGTGATCTTTCCCGGCATGGCACGAGTGGGGGACAGTGAGATCATGAACTTTTAGTCGCATTCAAACAGGCATACGCGTTCATTGAGTCGGAAAATAACGAACCATCGTAGTAAACATACAAGTTAGAAAATGGCAGAATTGACAAACTTGTCAGATATGGGCAGAAAGCGACATTCAGACTCGGAACAGGACGTTGCAGACTCAAGGCCTTCCACAACAGAATAGGTCGTAGAGATACCGTTACTCGCGAGTGCAAGGCACCGAAGCAAACACCAGAACATTTCCAGCAGGGCTATCACATATGAAGACCAAAGAGAGACAGTCCAGGGAGTTTCCATGCTCGAATAACTATGGGGGACCGGCGATGATCTGAAACGCACAGTTTCCTTCGTGAACCTCACCGACCTTGAAGCATTGTAGCGCCTGTTGGTCGAAAAAAGAAGAAACAAATAGAAAAAAAAGAAAAGAAGTAGAATGAGTTGAAAAGTCACCAACCAGCCGAAGTAAATATTGCAGATGACGCAGGTGAAGAAATCTACATAAAGTCAATATCAGAGGAGAAGCGGCTGATCAACCCCCCGACTTCGGAAAAGAAGACAGCTACTTTAATTTAACTAGAGAAGAGCAAGTCATCATCTTGAGGATGAGAACTGGGCATAACAGACTCAAGGGTCATATTTACAACAAAATCAGGATTTGAACAATTGACAAGTGTCCATGTGGGGAGCATACCATTACCGTGGAACACAGCCTACAAAGCTGCACGCTCACGCATGAAAAGAGAGAACATACTGGCTTCGCGAGACATATGAGACAAAAGCTGTATGGAGATAAACCAAGCAAACAACGGTGTATTTTGTAAGAGAAACCGGAACCTTGATCTGAGGATGATCGAAGAAGCAGAAGAAGAAGAAGAATTTAGAAGACTGAAGTCGTCATTGAATGCTGTCTAATACTAATACATACATCAAAACCCCCAAAAAGCCAATACATCAATTTAGAGAGAAACAGTGATGGAAGGTATGGTGCAAAGCAAAAGCGGCAGGGGTAGACTATGAAGATAATGGCACCAGGATATCCAGGAATGCCTGAGTATGACTGTTGCGGAGGCTGGAGTTTTGGTAAGGGACAGGAGTTTCTTTCAGACAGACTGTGATGGCAGCAACGTTCTATAAAGGACATGCTACATGATGATGATGAGACAACTCAGAAAATTAACTCATGTAGTCCCTTAAACAAAAATAAATCTTGACATAAATAAAACCTTACAGAGAAAAAAATGTTTAAAAATAAAGATGTACTAGTTTCCCAGTACGCCACATTGTGAAGAGTAGGTTCACGTTCTGACCGCTTTCTTGTTAATCACATTTCCCATGTGCGGAAGCTTATCTCCTTTATATCTTACAGCACAGTACTGTGGAGATGACCGCATGCTGACAGCCAGAAGATGATGTTGTGAATCGTATTCCCAGCTTGATAAATCCATCTTTCCTTGGTTTTCCTCTTGTTGTAAATGAATGCAGTCTTGTGTTATAGGCTCGTGGTGTGGATAGTTTTGAAAGCATTCTTGTAGTTTTTTGAAGCCAATGAATTGTATATCTCAGTTTCTCTCTGTCTATCGCTCCCAGTCTCTGTCACTCTGTCCATATCTGTGTCTCTTTCTGTCTCTGGTTCTCTGTATCTCTATTTCTCTCTGTCCCATTCTATCTCCCTTTCTACCTCTCTCTGTGTCTTTCTCTCTCTCTCTCTCTCTGTCGCTATCTGCCACTCTATATCTCTCTGTTCTACTCTCTGTTTCTTTGTCTCTCGATGTCACTCATTTTCTATGTGTTTTTCTCTGCCTCTTTTAACCTATCTCTGTCTATCTCTCTGTCTCTCTGCCCCATCAATATATGTCTCTCTCAGTGTCGCTATCTGCCACTCTATGTCTCTCTGTCCCATTCTCTGCTTCTTTGTTTCTCGATGTCTCTCATTTTCTATGTCTTTTCAATTATTTCTGTCTATTTCCCTGTCTATCTGTCCCTTCTATATCTGTCTCTCTGTTTGTCCCTGTATTTAACTATCACCCTCAACCTCTTTGTCTCTCTCTGTCTCCATGACTCTCTGTAGCTCTCCGTCTCTCTGTCTCCATGTTTCTCTGTAACTCTACGTCCCTCTCTCTGTCTCCATGTGTCTCTAACTCCGTCTCTCTCTGTCGCCATGTGTCTCTGTAACTCTCCGTCTCTCTCTGTGTCCATGTGTATCTGTAACTCTCCGTCTCTCTCTGTCTCCATGTGTCTCTGTAACTCCGTCTCTCTCTGTCTCCATGTCTCTCTGTAACTCTCCGTCTCTCTCTGTCCCCATGTCTCTCTGTAACTCCGTCTCTCTGTCTCCATGTCTCTCTGTAACTCTCCGTCTCTCTCTCCCTGTTTCCATGTCTGTCTGTAACTCTCCGTCTCTCTCTGTCTCCATGTCTCTCTGTAAATTTATGTCTGTCAGTCTCCAAGTCTCTCTGTAACACTCCGTGTGTCTATGTCTTTGTGTCTCTCTGTAACTCTCCGTCTCGCTCTGTCTCCATGTCTCTCTGTAACTCTCCGTCTCTCTCTGCTCCCATGTGTCTCCGTAACTCTCCGTCTCTCTCTCTGCTCCCATGTGTCTCTGTAACTCTCCGTCTCGCTCTGTTGCCATGTCTCTCTGTAACTCTCCGCCTCTCTTTCTGTCGCCATGTGTCTCTGTAACTCTCCGTCTCTCTATGTCTCTCTGTAACTCTCCGTCTCTCTCTCTGTCTCCATGTCTCTCTGTAACTCTCCGTCTCGCTCTGTCCCCATGTCTCTCTGTAACTCTCCGTCTCTCTTTGTCTCCATGTCTCCCTCCGTCTGTCTTTGTTTCCATGTGTCTCTGTAACTCTCCGTTTCTCTTTGTCTCCATGTGTCTCTGTAACTCTCCGTCTCTCTTTGTCTCCATGTGTCTCTGTAACTCCCCGTCTCTCTTTCTGTTGCCATGTCACTCTGTAACTCTCCGTCTCTCTTTCTGTCGCCATGTCTCTCTGAAACTCTCCGTCTCTCTTTCTGTCGCCATGTGTCTCTGTAACTCTCCGTCTCTCTTTGTCTCCATATCGCTCTGTAACACTCCGTATCGCTCTGTCCCTATGTCACTCTATAACTCTACATCTCTCTTTGTCTCCATGTCTCTCTGTAACTCTCCGTATCGCTCTGTCCCCATGTCTCTCTGTAACTCTCCGTCTCTCTTTCTGTCGCCATGTGTCTCTGTAACTCTCCGTCTCTCTTTGTCTCCATGTGTCTCTGTAACTCCCCGTCTCTCTTTCTGTTGCCATGTCTCTCTGTAACTCTCCGTCTCTCTTTCTGTCGCCATGTCTCTCTGTAACTCTCCGTCTCTCTTTCTGTCGCCATGTGTCTCTGTAACTCTCCGTCTCTCTTTGTCTCCATATCGCTCTGTAACTCTCCGTATCGCTCTGTCCCCATGTCTCTCTGTAACTCTCCATCTCTCTTTGTCTCAAAGTCTCTCTGTAACTCTCCGTATCGCTCTGTCCCCCTGTCTCTCTGTAACTCTCCGTCTCTCTTTCTGTCGCCATGTGTCTCTGTAACTCTCTGTCTCTCTATGTCTCCATGTCTCTCTGTAACTCTCCGTCTCTCTTTGTCTCCATGTCTCTCTGTAAATCTTCGTCTCCCTCTGCCTCTTTGTTGCTGTCTATGTTTCGTTCTATTTGTCACTTTTTTGTCAAACTGTCATTCTATACGTCTTTCCACCTCGTTGTCCCTCTATGTCGCTCTGTCTTTCTATCAATCTCCGTTTCTCTCTGCCTCTGTTTCTCTCTGTCTCTTTGTATGTCTATCGCTCTTCGTTACTATTTGCCATCCTGTCGCTCTGATTGTTTATCGCTCTGCTTCTTTGTCCTTCTCTCTCTGTTACTCTCTCACTTTCTCTCTCTGTTACTCTCTCACTTTCTCTCTTTGTTACTCCCTCACTTTCTCTCTCTGTTACTCCCTCACTTTCTCTCTCTGTTACTCCCTCACTTTCTCTCTCTGTTACTCTCTCACTTTCTCTCTCTGTTACTCCCTCACTTTCTCTCTCTGTTAGTCTCTCACTTTCTCTCTCTGTTACTCTCTCACTTTCTCTCTCTGTTACTCCCTCACTTTCTCTCTCTGTTACTCCCTCACTTTCTCTCTCTGTTACTCCCTCACTTTCTCTCTCTGTTACTCCCTCACTTTCTCTCTCTGTTACTCCCTCACTTTCTCTCTCTGTTACTCTCTCACTTTCTCTCTCTGTTACTCCCTCACTTTCTCTCTCTGTTACTCCCTCACTTTCTGTCTCTGTTACTCTCTCACTTTCTCTCTCTGTTACTCCCTCACTTTCTCTCTCTGTTACTCTCTCACTTTCTCTCTCTGTTACTCCCTCACTTTCTCTCTCTGTTACTCTCTCACTTTCTCTCTCTGTTACTCCCTCACTTTCTCTCTCTGTTACTCTCTCACTTTCTCTCTCTGTTACTCTCTCCCTTTCTCTCTCTGTTACTCCCTCACTTTCTCTCTCTGTTACTCCCTCACTTTCTCTCTCTGTTACTCCCTCACTTTCTCTCTCTGTTACTCTCTCACTTTCTCTCTCTGTTACTCCCTCACTTTCTCTCTCTGTTACTCTCTCACTTTCTCTCTCTGTTACTCCCTCACTTTCTCTCTCTGTTACTCCCTCACTTTCTCTCTCTGTTACTCTCTCACTTTCTCTCTCTGTTACTCCCTCACTTTCTCTCTCTGTTACTCTCTCACTTTCTCTCTCTGTTACTCCCTCACTTTCTCTCTCTGTTACTCCCTCACTTTCTCTCTCTTTTACTCCCTCACTTTCTCTCTCTGTTACTACCTCACTTTCTCTCTCTGTTACTCCCTCACTTTCTCTCTTGTTATGTGTCAATATATTTCCTAATGTGCGTTTTTCTATGACTCTTTCTTTGTCTCGCTATTCCTATCTCTCTCTCTCTCTCTCTCTCTCTCTGTCTCTTTTATCTCTCTATATGACCCTTGTCGCATTTCACTTGCATCTCAATCTACCTCCTTCGATCTTCTGCCTCAGGTAGGACGCATGTCTGAGAGAGATAACAGAGAAAACACGCGATTGATAGTGAATCTGTTTTGTATCCACAGCATTCATTCTTGGATACCTCTTTAACTGTGACCTGCATGTATCCATATCACCTTATTTGTAAAGGTCACCTCTTTCCATCCATAGGATCCATATGTAAAACGGTAACCTCTTAATTGTATCTTCAAGATCAGTCATTGTAACGGCCACCTTATTTATCCATAGGATGTATCTTCTTAAAGCTCGCCTTTCTGTATCCATAGGTTTAATCATTGTAACGATAACCTATTTACATCCATGGAGCTCATCTTTGTAACGGTCACATCTTTACATCTAAAGGATCCAACTTTGTAACAATTATCTCTTTACATCCGTCTTTGTAACGAGAATCTCTTTATATCCATAGGATGCATCTATGTAACAATAATCTGTTTACATCCAGATGATCCATTTTTGTAACGATAATCTCTTTACATCCATAGGATGCATCTATGTAATGATAATCTGTTTACATCCATAGAATCCCTCTTTGTAACGATAATCTCTTTACATCCATCTTTGTAACGAGAATCTCTTTATATCCATAGGATGCATCTATGTAACAATAATCTGTTTACATCCAGATGATCCATTTTTGTAACGATATTCTCTTTACATCCATAGGATGCATCTATGTAATGATAATCTGTTTACATCCATAGAATCCCTCTTTGTAACGATAATCTCTTTACATCCATAGGATTCATCTATGTAACAGTAAACTCTATATTTTCAAAGCATCCATGATTGGATATCTTTGTAACTGTCACGTCGGTCTATCCATGGTATCATTTCAATAACGATCACTGTATTTGCTTTCCGAGTTCATGTTCTCTCTCCTACAAATAAATACACGTGGAAGATCGATGATAGTGCCACAAACGGTTTAAATCACAACATAGGTAGCTATAATCTTGTCTCGGCATCAAAGATCTGTTGACAAATAATAGTTGTCCATCACAAGTGATGAAGACCACTCTCTTTGTTCAGCCGTGTGGACAGTCGTATCACTTGCTGTGTCCGCTGAAATGGGTGACTTGCGCGGTGATTTGGATTAAAGTGAGGAAGAAACTGCGCCTTTTGTCAACCTCACTCACAGAGCCTAAGCTACCTTTTGCCAGTGGCAAGACATTCATCGAGACGACTGGAGAAAGCATAGGATGCAGATTTTGCCTCAGGGTTACCACCGAAGCCTTTCCGTAAACATGTAACCCGTAGGGTAGAAAGGTGGTAAGGCATCTAACGCAGTTTGTCGTGCCTTTTCGATAACCACAAGAGGTCGTATGGACAACACTCAGCGTGTGAGTGACTCTGGCATCTCTCCCCAACTGTATTCAGCTCATCATAGTAGCATCTAAAATTCCCACACGCCATATTCGTGAAGGTGAACCGGCAGAACTAACATGTGGCGCGAAATACGACACAGGTATAAGCATAGCGCCATTCACTGATTCAGCCGGCGTCCAGACCAGGATAAACGGATGGAAGAAATCACAAAAAAAGAACGAAATAACAAGTCCAGACGGAAAACAACTCCACGTTTCCGTGAACACAAGTGTAAGTCATCGACTAGTGTGAATTCCAGGCAAATTCGTGGTCTGGCGGCATCCATAATGATCCAAAACAGTAGAGAAATGTATACTCGCAGCCAGTTATGGCGCAATCAAATCAATCAATTAAAAACGTACTTAGTAGATTAAACAAAAATGCTCAATCATCTCGCAATCGTCTGTGAACATTCTTCCATTCACAGATATCTGAATTCCCTAACATGAACCATTTGTGTTTTTCTGGCCTACGTATTTGCATTCGTTTTTGGTACTGATCATAATGTAGAATGTCCTTTGCATAACGTCGCTTTCACAACAGCATCTATAGCTAGGATTTCCGCCTCTGTCGATGTCATCTTCAGGACCTCCATGATGGCTTGTGTCCATCTTCTCCTCGGTCTGTCTCTGCCCCGCTTTTCAATTATCATAACCTCCAGTATCATTCTCTCCTTGGCCATTATGGCGTTTGATGTGTTCAAAATATTTGATTTTTCTGGACATAATATTGTTTAATAACCAGTTATTCTGGATATCCAGTTCTTGTAAGATATCTGCAATTTTCCGTTTCTTAATCCTTGGTATTTTGAGCACACTCCTGTAGCATTTTAGATCAAAAGATTGAATCCTTTTCTGAACTGTTTGCATGCTGGCCCATGTTTCCAATCCGTCCTTTTATGAAAGCCTATCTGTAAGACACTCGATCCCTGGCCAGCTCTCCCACATAACGTCCCTCTCAAGACAGCTGATCTGTAAGACACTCGATCCCTGGCCAGCTCTCCCACATAACGTCCCTCTCATGACAGCTGATCTGTAAGACACTCGATCCCTGGTCAGCTCTCCCACAGAACTTTTCTCTCATGACAGCTGATCTGTAACACACTCGATCCCTGGTCAGCTCTCCCACAGAACTTTGCTCTCATGACAGCTGATCTGTAAGACACTCGATCCCTGGTCAGCTCTCCCACAGAACTTTGCTCTCATGACAGCTGATCTGTAACACACTCGATCCCTGGCCAGCTCTCCCACAGAACTTTGCTCTCATGACAGCTGATCTGTAAGACACTCGATCCCTGGCCAGCTCTCATATCTTTACCACTACCAACCGCATATCACCTGTATTGTCCCTTTCTATCTTCTAATCGGTCTGCTTCTGTATCTTTTGCCTGGGTCCGAACCCCACAGAATAGTTTTTTCTACGCTCTTGTGGCGTTTGATAGGGTTAGAGTATAGTAATCTCCTAGACCGTATTGTCTACATACCAGTTGTGTTCTAAATCGAACTCCTGTAGGATTTCTGCGTGTTTCTCTTTATTGGTATCCATGTTACTTTGTGCACCGAAGGATTCAATGTTTATTCACAGATGACAAACAAAAAGAAGTGGAAAACAGATATACCGTATCTAAGATGGCATGAAAAAGTGCATCTAGAAACAAATATGAAACATAAAATAAAGTATTGAAATCTCCAATAAACAGATGGTTTAACAAGGCGTTGTTCTTCAACACTTATCACTATGGCACTTGATGATGATGATGATGATAATGATGAATTCTTTTTCCTTTTCCTTTTTGTTTGTCTAGAAAAGGACGTTCTGACGTTGTGTCGTACGTTACAGCAAGGTTACGAATTCTGCGCCTTTCAGCCCGACACATCCCGTTTCCTCTCGTTTTTTTTTAGTATAGGGTTTGCTTTCCTGCTGTGGTCTCAATCCATTGGCTAGACTACACTAGCGTCTAGTGCAGCCAGTTTCCTGGTTCGCCACGTGAAGGCGAAATGGGGTCTTTGTCAGCTCTGGTTCACTGACCATGATACACGCCGCCAGCTATGGTTCACTGACCATGATACACGCAGCTAGCTATGGTTCACTGACCCTGATCCAAGCAGCTAGCTATGGTTCATTGACCATAATACAAGCAGGCAGCTATAGTTCACTGACCATGATACACGCCGCCAGCTCTGGTTCACTGATCATGATACACTCCGCCAGCTCTGGTTCACTGACCATGATACAAGCAGCCAGTTATGGTTCACTGACCATTACACAAGCAGCCAGCTATGGTTCACTGACCCTGGTGTAAGAAGCCATCTCTGGTTCACTGACCTGGGTGTAAGCAGCCAGCTCTGGTTCACTGACCTGATGTAAGCAGCCAGCTATGGGTCACTGACCTTGATGTAAGCAGCCAGTTATGGTTCACTGACCTTCATGTAAGCAGCCAGCTATTGATCACTGACCTTGATGTAAGCAGCCAGCTATTGATCACTGACCCTGATGTAAGTAACCAGCTATTGATTACTGACCTTGATGTAAGCAGCCAGCTATTGATCACTGACCTTGATGTATGTATCCAGCTATTGATCACTGACCCTGATGTAAGTAACCAGCTATTGATCACTGGCCTTGATGTAAGTAACCAGCTATTGATCACTGACCTTGATGTATGTTGCCAGCTATTGATCACTGACCTTGATGTAAGCAGCCAGCTGTTGATCACTGACCTTGATGTATGTTGCCAGCTATTGATCACTGACCCTGATGTAAGTAACCAGCTATTGATCACTGACCCTGATGTAAGTAGCCAGCTATTGATCACTGACCCTGATGTAAGTATCCAGCTATTGATCACTTACCCTGATGTAAGTAACCAGCTATTGATCACTGACCCTGATGTAAGTAGCCAGCTATGAGTCGCTGGTTGTTGTCAACTCCTGTACTGCTGTATTTGGCTCTATAATGATGATTCGAAGCCTCTGATGTCTTCTCTATCACTGCTACTAAAGAAATATCATTATAGCGTACTCGTGCCGCTGCATTAGGGAAAGGTCAGTACCATGGCAACCAATTGAGGTCAAGGATGAAGATAACTCCTGATGTACAAATGCGCAGTCTATGTGAGGAAGGTTTTGGGGGAGGGGAGGCCTGTTTCTTTATGTTTTTACCTTCCCTAACGCATACGTCAGGTACCCATACAAGTCTGGGTTGGCTGGAGAGCGGTCGTACCAGGCACTAACCACGGACCGGATAGGACCACTGTCTCGTTCCAAGCATGTAGTTGTTGTTCTTGTTCTTGAATGCCCAAAATGAGAAGCACTAGTGTGAATGATTTTGTTTTTATTTTGTTTTTTGTTTTGTTTATTTTTGCGTTAGCCTTATTTATATAATCACCAGGGCGGTGTACGTTGCACTGAGGTTTTTATTTTGCGCCTGTTGGCCTAATGCATCCGACTTCAGCATGCATTTTATGTAGGGTTCTTCTTCCTCCTGCATTTTCTAAGGGTTTGCTTCCCCCGGGGTAATGGCCGGTACTGTGATGGGGATCGAACCCAGCACCTTCTGGTTGTGAGCCGTTGTGAATGTTTAAAACTCCGTAACCCATTTTAGCACTGTCAGTGATCGTTGTCTCGTTACCTCGTTATCTTCTTCATCCTTCATTTCATTATTACATGATGTATGTCTTTTCTTGTGATTTATTATTTATTTTCGTTCGTCCTGCGACCCTGACGAAGACCGTGTGACCGTAACGAAGATATAGTTGATATCGTGTCCTGGTCTGGACAGTTAGCCATTACCTATTTCTGGTTTTATCGACAACATATGAAATATCCACTGCAAATGGGGACGGCGTGACGTAGTGTTAAGTGGCACGGCTCACAACACAGAAGGTGCTGGGTTCGATCTCCATCACAGCACCGGCCGTTACCCCGGGGAAGCAAACCCTTACAAAATGCAGGAGGAAGCAGACTCTTGCATAAAATGCATGCTGAAGTCGGATGCACTGGGCCGACATGTGCAAAATAAAAACCACAGTGTAACGCACACCCGCCTTGGGGAATAGAGAAATAAGGCGAATGCAAAAAAAAATTAAAAAATCCACTGCATATGATTCGAGACAGGTTTCCTTTAAGGCGAACCAGCTGTAGCAGTATCTATGCTTCACGTGGAGCACAAATGACATTTATAATTCATCAAAGTAATTGTAGTCTCATAGCAGACTCTGCTGTCGGGAATGGAGTGTTAGGAATTTCATTCTTCGAGGTCTAAGCGTTTTATAAGGATGGTTAAACAGTTCCCTTCCTCGCTGCATTTCCTTCCAGTAAGGTAAGAAAGATACCAGAGAACCGCTTAATCGACGAGAACATGTATGAAACCGGGTCGAACTTGACCCTTACGTCCTGGGAACATGCCCTATCCTAATCTTAATCTTTATAAACAGTTCCAGAGAAACGCGTTAGACGAGATCATACAAAAATCACAAACACTTAGTTAAACAATAAAATGTAAATCATTCGTCATTCGATCGACACAAGACACAAACAAAGTCGTGCACTGAAATCACCTAAGGTTTTTGGGATATCCGATTGGGAACGCGCAGCGAACGTGCAAGGCCCTCGTAAACTTGTTAGAGAGGCACGAGACACTGAACGAGGAGACCGCGTGGGATTTTCAGTGCTCTGGGTTTTAGTTCGCGGATCTACGCATGGCTTCACGTAAACCTCCTGCAGTTTGTCATTTTTCTACTGCTTGCCTTCGTGTTTGATTTCCTAATTGCTGGAAATTACGGTTGTTTATTCTTTTGTCGCATTTATCGATAAGTGACTAATTTTTTGCGTGGACAAGAGCTTATGTTCACGGATTTATTGATCGTGTTTGTGTCAAAGCGCCAAATGTGATTTGTTCAACTCTTAATTAATTAATCAGTTTCGAGTATTACAAACTTCTAACATATTTCTTCTAACACGTTGTAGTGTATTTCTGCTATTTTTTTCACCCATTAATTTATTGGAGTTGGTCAAAGATCACTAACGGACAAATGGCGCTAAGTGTTTGCTAGAAACCGTCTCTGGACTTCGATTAGTTTCTGAAGTTCTGAAATCGTGGTTGCTGTCGCTGACCGTTTCCAAGGCTAGGGCAGCTTGACTCCCAGAAACGGTAAGTCCACTTGTATCGATGTGTGTAAATATCGTTTAGAGTGCTCTGATGTGGGCAGTTCGTTGTCCATTTTCTGAGCAGAACAAAACTTTAAAAAGGATTTAAGTTATGCATAGTTTTTTGTGTCCCCATTTTGTCCAACACCATCTCACACTAGTAGATATAGAGTTTACCTCGCATATAGATGTCTTCATAACTAATTACAGTTTAGAGAGTCTAGCTGGCAGAGTTTATCGATTTATTGCTGTCACTGCTAAAATACTGGGTTTAATTCTTGGTGTCAAGACTCTCAAGTCTTGCCAAATGCAAAACAACTAATATCGGATTTATTGTTAGTGAAAACGAATTGTCACCCACACCTCACAGAACTGACAGCTAGCACAGTGCAGTCTCTTAGACACAATCTTCAACATTGTCTCAGGATCACCTCACAGGAGGGAACAGACATGTGTACACCCAGCGACCTTCACAAACCATCACAATTTACTCACTTACTGAGAACGCCTTTGTACCTGTATGTGGGCCTAGAGTGCAGTGACGTCGGTTATTAACAAAAACGTAAACATCCTTTCCTGCCATGGAAATACTATTATCTATTTTAGCCTACTTTAGCGCTGCGTAGTGTTTATGTCTAGACGATAACTATGGATTAGACAGCCTAATATAGACAGAATGACTGTCTGCGGTTGAATCGCGTACATTTGCCAAAAGACAAAATTGTAAAGACAAAAATCAGGTAAGTTGTAATAATTAGTTTTGGTTCAGGTGCACATTTAAAAAAAATAATTTCTCTGTTATGGAATCTTTAATGTAAGATAAATACGGGGACATCAATTGGATCATATGGATAAGTGCATAAAATTCACAAAACAGTTAGATTTCGGAAGAGACAACAGGCTATGGTATTTCAGCACAGACCGATTTGATGTGGGCGTGTTAAAGACATGTGGGGGATCAAGACGCTGAGTAGCGCGTGTGCTGCAGCAGTCAGCAACCCATATCTGACCTCTAGCGTCAGGGCCAACGAACCAGAGCTGCCGATACCCTTCTACACCTCCTTGCGGTGATCTTGGGCAACAAACTGTAACAGGACAGGCTGACTAAGGAGAAGGGATCGAAGATGGAAGGCAACCCAGTACTCAAAAATGCCTGCTGAATTCGAATGGGTCGGATCGAAAGGTGTAAACTACGACACAACGCATTCCGTTCTTTGGACAATATCATGTTACTTGCAACGCCATTTTCAAAGCTTGGTAGCGGGAGATTCAGAACGAACGAAGAAGAAGAAGAAGAAGAAGTAGAAGAAGAGAAAGAAGAAGAAGGAGAAGAAGAAGAAGAAGAAGAAGGAGAAGAAGAAGAAGGACAACAAAAACAAAACGAAAAAGAAGAAGACATGTTCTCTACAGAGACCTGACAGGTTTTGACTAGATGATTGATTGATATTCCTCAACTACTTTCATTTTTCATCGCTTTTGTTGTTTGTTTTTCCTCACTGCCTTCACCTTCTGTTGTTGCTGAATGCCTGCACTGAGTACGTTTACTCTTTTGTGCTCCCTGAAAAGGTCGTTGAATGGGGGGGGGGGGGGGGGTTGTAGTAGCTTTCCTCACATCACGAGCGGGTTAATAAACGTCGACCGTGGTCTCCAGGGGGTTGTGCTATGCTTGACTTCATCTGCGTGAGGCTAACTACTATGGGGATCACATAGATCCATATTTGGTCAGCCAGACTGCCTTGAAAACAGCCTATTTTCAGGGAAGGATACATGGGCGAGGGATAGTGATCTTGGTCAGTATATTGTGCATACCTTGACTCGACATCCTGGTCAGTATATTGTGCATACCTTGACTCGACATCCTGGTCAGTATATTGTGCCTGATCCTGGCGCGACGTCCTGGTCAGTTATTGTGCCTGATTCTGACGCGACGTCCTGGTCAGTTATTGTGCCTGCTTTGACTCCACTTCCTGGTCAGTATGTTGAGCCTGCCCTGACTCAACGTCCTAGTCAGTATGTTGTGCCCGATCCTGTGGCGACGTCCTGGTCAGTTATTGTGCCTGATTCTGACGCGACGTCCTGGTCAGTTATTGTGCCTGCTTTGACTCCACTTCCTGGTCAGTATGTTGAGCCTGCCCTGACTCAACGTCCTAGTCAGTATGTTGTGCCCGATCCTGTGGCGACGTCCTGGTCAGTATTTTGTGCCTGATCATCACGCGGCGTCCTGGTCAGTATTTTGTGCCTGATCCTGACGCGACGTCCTGGTCAGTGATTGTGCCTTCCCTGATTGACGTACTGGTCAGTTATTGTGCTTAATCCTGATGCAACGTCCTGATCAGTATTTTGTGTTTGATCTTAACGCGAAGTCCTAGTCAGTTATTATGCCTGCCCTGACTCGACGTCCTGGGCAGTATGTTGTGCCCGATCCTGTGACGACATCCTGGTCAGTATGTTGTGCCCGATCCTGTGACGACATCCTGGTCAGTATGTTGTGCTTGACAGTATCATCGTCTCAGCTGCTCTCATCCTTCTGTATTCTTCCCTCAGTTCCTAAATTTAAAGAATGTAAATTTATCGTTATCATTAACCCTTGACCCCACATCCGGGAATCTGAGTCCAGCACGGCGTTTGGTTTATCATAGACATCTGTTAGAGAATCGAAATATTTATATTCAATGATCCTTCATTACTTTTTGCATGCTGAGATTGCCAACCCCATGTGCCTGTCTCGGTGCTTAGAACACTGTTCCATAATGTCGACACAGTACGGATATTTTAAAAAGTCATCTATCCATTTCCGGGCAAATGTTTGTGGTTGGTCAGATGTAGGAGAAGTTGCACTTTCCTTCTCCGATCTAGTTCTGAATTGATTTTTGAATGCCAGCCGACGCGGATGACTCCTAGGACGGCGCACCGCATAGCTGGCATAATACATGCCTTGAATAAATCACGTTCGAAGTACGTATTTCAACAACGGGTCTTTGAAAGAGCTCCGTATTGTTCTTTTTCGTCACTTAAGTTAAATTAACGTCTTTATACTGTTTGAAAAGAATGTGCAGAGTCTTTATGGCTTGGCTTGGCTTCGTTCGTTCTCAATCTCCCACTACAAAACCATGAAAGGGCTTCAGTATCAGAATGTAGTCCAGAGAACGGAATACGTTGTGTCGTAGTTTACAGCTTGACTGCGATATTTGCACCTTTCGGTCCAACACATCCGACTTCAGCAAGCATTTTTTCAGTACCGGGTTAGCATTCCCTCTTCGATCCCTTCTCCTTAGCCAGTCTGCCCTG
This sequence comes from Ariolimax columbianus, assembly GCA_036924085.1. Lineage (NCBI taxonomy): Eukaryota > Metazoa > Mollusca > Gastropoda > Stylommatophora > Arionidae > Ariolimax > Ariolimax columbianus. The sequence continues at coordinate 75,537,751 of JAVGWX010000012.1, forward strand.
CTGCAGCCTGCTATCCAGGATCACAGCGTGGAGGTGTAGAAGGGTCTTGGCAGCTTTGGTTCGCTGGCCCTGACGCTAGCAGTCAGCTATGAGTCGCTGATCACTGCAGCTCATGCGCTACCAGATTCTGTATACAACCAGTTTCATTTACATTACCTTCCTCTAAAAACTATGCCCATCCAATCTATTCTCAAATGTATTAATTGTCCTTACCCTCCCCTACTTCCTGTGGAAGTGCATTCCAAGCATTCACCATTCTCTGACTAAAAAACAATTTCCTAATATATAATCTGGACATTCCTTTAGTTAATTTGTATCTTTGTCCTCTTGTTCTTGTACGTAGTTGTATTTTAAAAAAAAATTGAAATAGTCTAATAGATCCGTTCCTCTAAATAAATAAACCTTTATTTAGGCCACCTCGAATTCTTCTCTTTTCTAGATACTGTAGGCCAGTTTATCTGAGTCTTTTATCATAACTGTAATTCTGGAATCCCATTACGAACTTTGTTGCTCGTCTTTCGAAGGAATTTCAAATACTTATATTGTTCAGTGACCTATGACCTATATAAATAATGTTTATCGTCACTATCACCATTATTATCATCATCGCAAACCATTTGTTATCGCTCCAAGATGATGTTAACTTCACTACCAACTTCAAGTTCTTGAGGGGAGCCTGGGAAAAGCAGTTATGTTCCTTATGTTAGTTAAAGCTAGAATCAGGATCAGGTACATTCTGAACAAAATCCCACCTCGCGTTCCCGTTGTATATATTGAAATAATGTTGTACAGCAGCCTGACCAAGATGGTTGGGATTGACATTGTGATTTATACAGTAGCACACTTACATAGGTTTTTGACATTGCACTACAGCGAGAAGGATCCAGGTCCATCATCTTCAATACTTCTGGGGATGAAGAGGTGTCAGCCCAACCATACTACTTGGTGTACCTCTGCGGGTCCCAACTTCGTTCCCTTCAATTTCTATCCCGGGCTATGGAGGTCCGGCGGGCAATAAGCTTACATTGTGATGGCGTATAGTGGATGTTATAGGGCAAGACAAGGGAGTCTGATTAACGCATTGGATGTCTAGCACGGGGGCTTTCCTCGCTTCGATTTCACCGTGCTCTAACAATCATTTTTTTTCTCTGAGTAGGTGGCCTGTTCTGATTTGCTAGTTCCTGTAAGGATTGTAATTGACGACTCCTTCACTAGGCGGTATCTCTGACTTTATTCTGTGGAATGTATGTGCTTCCGATCGGTCGTCGTGTTTGTTATGCTACATCTTGCTGCGGTTGTGTCTGGCTTCAGCCTTGGGAAACCGGTCCATGATGGCGTTCAAAATTCCGCTTGACTGCACCCCAAAATTCAGCCCAGGTATCACTACTCAAGAGTCTTCCTGCTTGGTCTGAGACTGTCTTCTTCCTACCCTCCCCCCCCCCCCTCTTTCCCCTCTACCTGAGGTCACACGATACCTTTCTTAACTTCGAATTCGCAGTACAGCAAAAGCTATACACAATCCAGAGTACTCAGGGGAGGAGCGTTAAAAAAACAGGGAGTCAATCACGGACAAAGAAAGCCTGACAAAAACATTGGTCCAACATACACTCCTCGCTGCCATCATCCCGAGGCAGTGGAGTACTTGGCTCGACCTAGGGTTTCGATTGACAGACTACGCATGAACAACCCTCAGTAATTGAACATGGCAGTGGTCTTTAGATGCCTATGCGAACATTATTATTATTACTACTGTCATACGACAACTTTCCTATTGCTGTCGTAGTAGAGGGGTTTTGAAGGATGAGGACTACAGACCGTTTCGCCACTGCTGTCGCCACGTCGTGTGCTGGCTATATTTTGTTATTTCATCCCCAACAGAAAAACAACATATGCCATACCGGGAATTCGATCCGCTGTCCTCCTTGTCGGCAGGTAGGCCTCGAAACAATTCGGCCACGCGCTCATCATTTATTATTATTATTATTATTATTATGTGTCCTCAATCTCAAAATCCTGGTATTCAATCAGACACGTGTATATGATGCCAGGTAGACAAATGTTAAGTAAACTAATTTTGCCCTTTTGCTTTGGTTAACCGTGTTGGGCCCTTATGCCACGTCTCCCCCTCAGCCTCGGGCGCTCGCGAGCCGGGCTATAATTGAATGGCCAGCCCGACGTCACTCTGCGTGACCATCTGTTATCCGACATCCGCACCACCTGACCTGCCCATCTGTATTTTCGTAACAGCATGACATCTATGATGTCAGAGAAGGAAGTTCCACGTCTGATCTCTGCGGTGCGGATTTGGTCTCGAATGGAGATCTTCAATGTTCTTCGCTCCATTGCTCTCTGTGAAGCAGGAAATCTTTCTGCATTTGTTTTTCGTAGGTTCCACACATTACAGCCATATACCGTGGTTGGAATAACCACACTGTTGAGGGTGTTTGCCATAGCCTTGTGGTTTCACATCTGTTACGGTATGGGTTTAATCCAGTTGAAGCTGATCCAATCCGCTGTTATCCTTCGTGAGAAATCAAGATTTATTCAAAAAGAGTTCGTGATCTCTTGGCATATCTACCAATATTTTGCGCGAATAACGATCTTGTTGACCAATTGTAATTGTCCTAGGTTGGAATTGGCTGCAAAAAGTAATGCCTATCATGCGTCTCTCGAGGCAGGCCTGGGGCACTCGCAGGCTCTTCTTTATCGTTTGTGTTCAACTTTTTACTTGAAAAAAATTTACAAAAACTTAAATTAGCAAGAAGCAACAGCGTTTTTTTTAAAATGTGGATAATTGTGCATTTTGTTTGTGTTCAATGAGGTGAGGGGACTCAGTGGTATCGAGGTAAGGTGTCCGGTTTGAGTACCAATGGTCGTGGGTTCGAATCACAGTGAAGATTGATTTATTCACGTGGACTTTCTGATAAAATTTCCCCCGATCTCTGGGTAGTAAGATCGGTTTCCCGTGTTCAGTGTCGAGCACGTTAAAAATTCCTTGACAGTTAGAAATCGAAAAGAATATTCCTAGCTGCCGCTGCCCGGATATAAATTCTAGTTTTAAAATCTACCCAAATTATTTGTATCTTCCGCCAAGAAGTATACCTACTACCTGGCAACAGACATTAACATGAATGTTTGAATACCAGTATTCCAAGAGATGAGATCAATCACTCGCACAGTCAGCCAGAATCCTGACAACTCCTTGTACTACGCAGGGTTTCGACAAATACATGACAAGCTCTCCTGTAATGTTCCATCCGAGTCATTTATATCTAGTCTTGCATAGTGCTCTAATATTGGCATGCTGTTCCTATTTGTTGATTGTCTCGGTCATCTGCTATTCCCTCTGCTCTGTGGATTCTAGAACAGAGACTATCTGGTAATCAAATTTGATCATATTCTGCCGTTTCCAGTCATGTATTCTGTGCAGGCAGATATTCATGAAAGTATGTACCTCTTGTTATAAGTGCCTGTGTGCTCTTCATGTTACGGCGCCACACAAAAGATGGACTTTACATTAGAGTTGTTGAAGATTTTAATTTGGTGATATTTTTAATTTCTGTTGATTTCATCACGGCCCCTAATGTAATGATAGAACCCCTCGCCTTATATATTATTCAATGAACATCCTTTTCGTGCCCGCATAATACGTCTCTATTACTACCAAGAAATATAAAAGATTCCACAATCTCTAGGATGGTGACTCTCATCGCAAGAGATTGGCAGTCCCATACACAACCTCTCTCTGTAGCCTCTCACGATAAATATATATATATGCATATATTAGGTGGTGCTGTAGTCAAGTCACTGCCTCAGGCAGTGATGAGCTGAGACAGTGAGCGATCAAATCCCGCAAGTTTCAAGAGATTCCTAATCTCACGGACAGTACCAGTACTCAAGCCTAAGTCACCTTTGCCTTCAGAAAATGCAGTGATGTCCATTTTGATTTAAGTCTGCCTAGGAAATAGATTAACGTCTGTTCTGGCAAAACATTCTGATCAGACATGTTAGTCGGGTCCAGGCAAAACATTCTGATCAGACATTTTAGTCCGTTCAGGCAAAAACATTCTGATCAGACATGTTAGTCCGTTCAGGCAAAACATTCTGATCAGACATGTTAGTCCGTTCAGGCAAAACATTCTGATCAGACATGTTAGTCCGTTCAGGCAAAACATTCTGATCAGACATGTTAGTCTGTTCAGGCAAAACATACTGGACAAGACACACACCTTGGCTGCCTTGTAGCTCTTCCTGGAAACGGGCTATTTTCATGGCAGCATGGCTAACAAGAGGAGGAATCGATGTGATCCTCGTATTAGTGAGGGAAGATGAATCCAATCATAGTACAACCGCCTGAAGGACCCCGGCCAACCTTCATCAGCCACTTAACGTCCTTTTTTTGCGCAGACAAGAGTAATCCTACTCAATGTGGGCATTCAACAACAACCACTTTCTTCTTCTTCTTCGTTCGTTCTCAATCTCCCACTACCAAACCCTGAAAGGGCTTAAGTAGCAGAATATAGGTCAACGAACGGAATGCGTTGTGTCGTAATTTACAGCTTGGCTGCGATATTTGCACCTTTCGGTCCAACACATCCGACTTCAGCAAGCATTTTGTTAGTACCGGATTAGCATTCCCTCTTTGATCCCTTCTCCTTAGCCATCTGCCCTGCTGCAGCCTGTTATCCAGGATCACCGCGTGGAGGTGTAGAAGGGTCTTGGCAGCTATGATTCGCTGGCCCTGACGCTAGCAGTCAGCTATGGGTCGCTAACCACTTCAGCGCATGTGCTGCTCAGCATCTTGATCCCCAACAACCAATTAACGCTCTCTCTGCTTCGTTTTCCAGGTACCATATCCTGATAATCGCTTTTTATCTAAACCATTGTATCGTTTGATGTAGACAAAATATGTTAGTTTTCTAGAAAAATGCTGTTTGTTATCCAATTTTCTTCTTTACCCATCTCCTTTAGAACGTCTATATTTTTTACGTTCTATCTTCTACGATATTCTGAATATTTTAATGCTACATTTACTCTGAAGAGTTCAATTTTTTTTTGTAGTGTTTGCGTGATTGTGAATATTTTGCATTCGTGCGTTGCTACAAAAAAGGTACATGGCCTCAGCATTGTTAACATTATTTGTTTATTTCAGTTCTACAATTCGTATGGTTATGATATGCTGTCCCAAAAAATGTAATTCGGTTACTATCGTCAGGTTCAGGTGAAACATTGTTTGCAAGGCCTCACCTAGCGTCAGGCTTAGGCGAAAGATTCTTTCCAAGGCCTCACAAAGCGTCAGGTTCAGGTGAAAGATTATGTCCCAGGCCTCACCTCTTGTCAGGTCAGGTTAAAGATTATATTCAAGGCCTTACCTCACATCAGGTTCAGGTGAAAGATTCTTTTCAAGGCCTTGCCTCACTTCAGATTACGGTAAAAGATTCTGCCCAAGGTCTTACCTCACGTCAGGTTCAGGTAAAAAAAATTATGTTCAAGACCTCACCTCACGTCAGGTTCAGGTAAAAGATTCTGTCCAAGGCCTCACTTCGCGTCAGGTTAAGGTAAAAATTTTGTTGACGGTCTTACCTCACGTCAGATTCAGGTGAAACATTGTTTGCAGACCTCACCTCACGTAATGGTCAAGTGACACATTCTGAACAATATCTCATCTTACGTTAAAGCAAGTGAAACATTCTGACCAAGACATCACCTCACATCGCTTGAGGGTCAGGTAAAATATTCTGACCAACATCTCACTTCAACTCACTTCAGGATCAGTTGAAATATTCTGACCAAGACCTCACCTAACCTGATATCCCTTTGTACACCTGGAAACATATTTTCACAGCAGTTTATGGAGAGGAAGACTAACGTTTGGGCAGGTAAAATAGGCTGATCAGACCTGTAAGTCAAGGTCAGACAAAATATACAGATCAGACATGTTTGTCAGGGTCATGCAAAATATACTGGTCAGACATGTTAGTCAGGGTCATGCCAAATATACTGGTCAGACATGTTAGTCAGGGTCATGCAAAATATACTGGTCAGACATGTTAGTCAGGGTAATGCAAAATATACTGGTCAGACATGTTAGTCAGGGCCATGCAAAATATACTGATCAGACATGTTAGTCAGGGTCATGCAAAATATACTGGTCAGACATGTTAGTCAGGGTCATGCCAAATATACTGGTCAGACATGTTAGTCAGGGTCATGCAAAATATACTGGTCAGTCAAGTTAGTCAGGGGCATGCCAAATATACTGGTCAGACATGTTAGCCGGGGTCATGCCAAATATACTGGTCAGACATGTTAGTCGGGGTCATGCCAAATATACTGGTCAGACATGTTAGTCGGGGTCATGCCAAATATACTGGTCAGACATGTTAGTCGGGGTCTTGCCAAATATACTGGTCAGACATGTTAGTCGGGGTCATGCCAAATATACTGGTCAGACATGTTAGTCGGGGTCATGCCAAATATACTGGTCAGACATGTTAGTCGGGGTCATGCCAAATATACTGGTCAGACATGTTAGTCGGGGTCATGCCTAATATACTGGTCAGACATGTTAGTCAGGGTCATGCCAAATATACTGGTCAGACATGTTAGTCAGGGTCATGCCAAATATACTGGTCAGACATGTTAGTCGGAGTCATGCCAAATATACTGGTCAGGCATGTTAGTCAGGGTATGCAAAATTTACTGATCAGACATGTTAGTCAGGGTCATGCAAAATATACTGATCAGACATGTTAGTCAGGGTCATGCAAAATATACTGGTCAGACATGTTAGTCATGGTCATGTCTATTATACTGGTCAGACATGTTAGTCAGGGTCATGCCAAATATACTGGTCAGACATGTTAGTCAGGGGCATGCCAAATATACTGGTCAGACATGTTAGCCGGGGTCATGCCAAATATACTGGTCAGACATGTTAGCCAGGGTCATGCCAAATATACTGGTCAGACATGTTAGTCGGGGTCATGCCAAATATACTGGTCAGACATGTTAGTCAGGGTCATGCCAAATATACTGGTCAGACATGTTAGTCAGGGTCATGCCAAATATCCTGGTCAGACATGTTAGTCAGGGTCATGCCAAATATACTGGTCAGTCAAGTTAGTCAGGGGCATGCCAAATATACTGGTCAGACATGTTAGCCGGGGTCATGCCAAATATACTGGTCAGACATGTTAGCCAGGGTCATGCCAAATATACTGGTCAGACATGTTAGTCGGGGTCATGCCAAATATACTGGTCAGACATGTTAGTCGGGGTCATGCCAAATATACTGGTCAAGACCCTCATTTCGGCTTTCTTGTAGCCCTCCTTTAAACGGGCTGTTGTCGTGGCGACCTAGTTAACGAGGTGAGCCTTCGACGTAATCCCCGTAGTAATCAGCGACACGCAGACGAAGCCAAGCAACGCACAGCCACCTGGTAGAACCAGTTCCACCTTCATCAGCATGCTTGGGATGTAAGGAAAGATACTACAATTCACCACTTAATATCATTTTCAGGCCATACAAAAGAGTAAACTTACTCATTGTGGGCATTCCAAACAACATAAGCAGTTTATCCAAGAAGATAGGGGTCAACAATATGATCGAAATGATGGGGAGCATGCTACATCCAGAAGAACACTTGTCCACCTCCTTCAGTACATCCCTACATTTAAGAAGAACCCCTGTAACCTACCACCAGATTATTTTTTTACGTTCGCCTTCTTTCTCTTATCCCCAAGGCCATGTGCGTTGCATTGTGGTTTTTATTTTGCGCCTGTCGGCCCAGTGCATCCGACTTCAGCATTCATTTTATGTAAGGGTCTGCGTCCTCCTGCATTTTCTAAGGGTTTGCTTCCCCGGGGTAACAGCCGGTGCTGTGGTGGGGATCGAACCCAGCACCTTCTGGTTGTGAGCCGTGCCACTTAAACACTAGACCACGTCGTCACCTATTCACCAGATATAATTCACCAGATTAGAGAACTCTTTACGAGCAGTTTGATAACAATAACGAGGTAAAAATGCACCATATATTTCAAAAAGTTTTTATTTTTGTTGTCAGGTTGTGTGATGGATAGAAACATTTTTTTTCACATTCTCTTTACAATAAATTTCGATTGTTGACACTCCTTGGTGTATTTCAGCGGCTACTCTTTCTACTCTACTCTGCATCTGCAGCCTATTTCTCTTTCTTCCCAGTAATTGTATATGATGTCACATCCTGTATTCGCTTCAGGGAAGGATAATCACATTACCAAATACAAGTTAGACAACGCGCCGGTAGAACCATAAAATAAACATGATGAACGAAAAAAGCCGTCGTCGTCTATACATGAGAGGTAATTTGGAGACAAAAATGCCAAAATTATAAGAATAACTGTTGAGAAATATATAGATTGGGCGGATATGAATGTTAAGAGCTGATAAAAACACATAAATAGCAGCTCAATGAAAGAATCGGGACACAAACAAAGCAATACCTACATTACGGCCCCAAGGCCTTCGTCAAAGACAAAAGCGAGCGAAATCAACTAATAAATCACAACAGATAAAAAGTCAAGATGTCAAATGAGGGATTTAATCTTGCCGCCATAACAGGATGTGCCAGGGAAGTGTGAGACACGCTATGCCAGATATGAAATTTAGTGGACCAGACAAAAAATGGTCAATATAATTGCACACACACAAAAACATATGAAACATGAACAAATCATCACACAAAAAAACCACAAAATTAAATCAATTATCAAGATATACCAATATACAAAGATGCGAGTATATAAATTATGAAAACAATATAATAACAATGCTTAACAATAATTTGGTCATCAAAAAGGTAATATATCAATGTTCTCTTGGGCAATGCAGCCCGTAGCGCTGAGAAACCACCACCATGTCCAAGGCGTGCTTTCAAAAAGAATAGACACTTGTACAAAGAACAAACGCATGTACAAATAATAAAAGCTTATACAAATAATGAACGTATATTCTTAAAAAAAGCGCAATAGAAACAAGGACTACACAACCAATATAATACGTGGGATGTTTGTCAAATCGGACTTTTGTTATTTTAATGAACAAATAAAAATGTTTCAAATACTCAAAATGTCATTTATTTTTTAATATATACTCCTTCAACGTATCGGCGCTTATCGCAGCGTTAAAGAAAGGCCTGAGAAGTTTCAGCGTTTAAAGATTTGTCAGTATGTCTGAACCAATCCAGGACAGCTTGTTTCACTTCGTCATCAGTGCTGAAATGCTGACCTCCAAGAAATCCTGTTATGGATCCAAACAGGTGGAATTCGCTTAGAGGAAGGTCTGGGCTGTAATGTGGATGTGGCAATACCTACCAGACGAGTTGCTGCACATGGCACACAGTGCAGTGATTCGTATGAGGTCGAACGTTATCTTGTAGAAGCAGGACAGGATCATCACTCACGGATGTACGGCCTTTTCTAAAACCTTTACACCATTCAAATGTTTTACTGCAGTGTCATCACTGTATTGTGATTGCAGTCTTCTGTAAATTTCCACAGATTTCACGCCTTCTTTCACAAGAAACTTCATCACAATATGCTGTTCCACACAAGCACTAACAGTGTTGTCCGCCATTTTTGTTTACATATCACCTGACTGGCCCATGGCAAAAAGGCCACCTAGCAGCAAGCAGCAATGTGACACAAGTGCCCCTAACTAATGATAATAGTTTCAGCACGCTATTACCCCCATTCAGTTTGTTGTTGCTGTTGTTGTTGCTGTTGTTGGTGTATACCCACAATGGGTAAGATTACTCTAAACAAAAGACGTTAAGTTGCGGGTCTCGTAGCTTTCCTTACATCCCAAGCATGCTGGTGAAAGTTGGCCGAGGTCCTAAAAGCGGTTGTGCTATGCTTGGCTTCATCTGCGGGTCGCTCACTAGTACGGGGATCACGCCGATCCTCTCACTTTGCTAGACAGGCTGCCATGAAAACAGCCCGTTTCCAGGAAGGGCTACGAGGAAGCCAAGGTGAGGATTTTTTCCAGTATGTTTTGCCTTAACCTGACTAACATGTCTGATCAGTATATTTTTCCTCACCAGACGTTAGTCTTACTTCCCACCAATTCAGGTAGCACTATAACAATAAGTATCGGTTTGATTTGAACGCCCCTCGTACATCAAGCGACAACCATTATACAGAGTGTGGTGGAGAATGCGCTTAGCACGGGACGTAACCTTAATACACAGTAGGACAAACAAGAAATAATGAGATTTGAACCAATAAGTATATTTTCTAATACACACTCCTATGTGCTACGTATTACACTACAATTCATATAGTCTTCAGTGGTCCTGTTACTTCGTCCTCAAATAACGCGGAAATATCTACACAAGGAAAAGCCTGTCACCCCACATCAGCCATTTATCTTGAACACGGCATTAATTAAAGTTCAGAAACATAAAACGCTTGACAGAATACGAAGCTAATTCTATCCTTCCATTGTTCCGCTTGATTTGCCTAAAAGATTGCCTGCATTATTCCATTTTCTTTGATCAACTTTATGTGCCAAATCTATTTTGCATTTCTGATCGTTCCTCTTGAGTGAATTCCGATATCCATCAGGAAAGTTTAATTGGATGCATGACCGTATATCACCATTAATTTAAGATTCTTGTGTCTATTACGGAAATGATTCATCAGGTAGGTGAGCAATAAAAGTATCATTTTATTGTTGTTGTTTCACTTTTAGAAAATCTATTGTTTTACTTTGCTTAATATTCAATTCGTAATGGGCTGTGAAATATTTTAGTAAACTGTTTGTCGTGCAAAGAGAACGAAATGGCTTTATGTTGAAAACAAAATCGATGATTATCGATGAATTTAGCTATGCTAAAACAAAGAGGATTATGAGTATTCGTATTCAGGTACACATACAGTAATTTAGCTAAAGAGAAGTAAGAGAATAAGAAAGAGAGTCAATGCGGTCTATAGCAAGTAAAATAAAGGGATTCGTCATCAAGATGCACAGCAGTGCATGAGTTGCAGAGGTCAGCGACCTAAAGCTATCTGCTAGCGTCAGGACCAGCGAACCAGAGCTGCCAAGAACCTTCTACATCACCACGCGGTGATCCTGGATAACAGACTGCAACTAAGCAGGCTGTCTAATGAGAAGGGATCGAAGAGGAAAGACTAACCCGTTATCAAAAAATGCCTGTTGAAGTCAGATGTGTCGAACCGAAATGTGCAAATATTGCAGTCAAGGTGTAAACTACGCATTCCGTTCTCTGTACAACATCCTGTTACTTTCATATCCTTTTTCAAGGCTAGGTAGGGGGAGTTTGATCAAGAACGACCACGAACCAGAAGCACAAAGAGAAGAAGTGATTCACCTACACAATCAGCGCTCGTTGCATTAACCGTTCAGGGAGTTCCACAGATTAACCTGCAAGGTCGATTCTCAGAGAAACGTGTGGGGTACTACGATCCTCTGAAGCAGGCCTCTTACAAGTCTATACGAAACAGTATTCCGGTTACCTTGGGTTGTATTTCTACGGTCCAGTACACATGGCTGAACTTCACGAGATTGACGTCCTTTGCCCTTTTTGCAGACAATGTGGGTTTTGGCGTGACTGTAAAACGAATACACGGACAATAATGGACTAAAAAACATCACCCAGGAGAGATTGGGCCCTACCTGATTAGCAGAATGCCCAAACTACATCAGGCACACTGAGTGATGCCCCTACCACTTCTTGTGTGCATATGAAAGATAAGACACAAAACTGATTGTATACAGACTCTGCACCGTCTTCTAAACCAGTAAAGTAACATTAAGATAAGTTAAGGTTTGACCAGGGTGTCTATCAGCTTCTGTTTAGTAGACGTAGTGACACTTGGGTGTTTGAGTATCAATGCCAGCTGGTTTTGTACCTTGTTTCTCTTTTAAATTATATTTCTTTCTCTCTGTCTGGTCTGCAGTCGTCAGTGTAGATACTTTCCAGTGCTGTAATTGCCTGTGCGTGCTTTAGGGTTTTGCCACCGGTGTGGAAACATCGCTGTATCGATTGACGGTTAACTGTCATAGTTTCTATGTCATCTATTGCCATGTCAAAATGCCATCGATCGGCATCAGAATAGGGCCACTTCCCCTATCCAATGTCTTAACTTCCTTCAGCCAAAGGTTCTACGAAGAAGCAGGATCTATGAAGTCCCTACTAACGATTAACATTTGGTATGTTATCTAAAAGCTTTTGGACGTAACATGTCCCTCGACCTCCACCCCCAACTGATGTCTTTCTTCGTGCTACAGGAAATAGGCTGAGTTACAGCATTCTGGCCAATAAACTGAGACCGGCCCTGTAATCCTCATACTTGTAAGCTTACTGAGTGATTAACCTCTGATTACAATACATGCAAGATTAAACCGATGATTAATCGTCTCACGAGCGCCTTGGTTACCAGAACCACAAAAAAAAAGACGGCTACGACTTTCAGTGTAAGGTTTTGTTAATACTAAGAAATGGTCGAGAATTATGCGTCTTTCAGTACTGGAAGTTTCAGGATCGAATGATGCCTGTCTTTCAGGACTGGAAGATTCAGGATCGAGTGATGCCTGTCTTTCAGGACTGGAAGATTCAGTATCGAGTGATGCCTGTCTTTCAGGACTTGAAGATTCAGGATCGAGTGATGCCTGTCTTTAAGGACTGGAAGATTCAGGATCGAGTGATGCCTGTCTTTAAGGACTGGAAGATTCAGGATCGAATGATGCCTGTCTTTCAGGACTGGAATATTCAGTATCGAGTGATGCCTGTCTTTCAGTACTGGAAAATTCAGAATCGCTTGATGCCTGTCTTTCAGGACTGGAAGATTTAGGATCGAGTGATGCCTGTCTTTCAGGACTGGAAGATTCAGTATCGAGTGATGCCTGTCTTTCAGGACTGGAAGATTCAGTATCGAGTGAAGAGCGTCTTTCAGAAAAGGAAGTTTCATGATGGAAAGAGCATCTTTATGGAATGTACATTTTTGGATGGAGTGAAGCCTGTCTTAACAAGACTATAAATTTCATGATCGAAAGAAGATCGTTTTTCAGCACTGGCCATTTGATGATCTAACATGTCTGATCAGTTTGTTTTTTCTGACCCTGACTAACATGTCTGATTAGCATGTTTTGCCTGACTATGACTAACATGTCTGACCAGTTTGTTTGCCTGACTATGACTAACATGTCTGACCAGTTTCTTTGCCTGACCTTGACTAACATGTCTGAGCAGTATATTTTGCCTGACCCTGACTAACATGTCTGATCAGTATGTTTTTCCTGACAATACTGATATGTATGATAAGTATGTTTTGCATGACCTTGAGTTACATTTCTGACCAGTTTGTTTGCCTGACCTTGACTAACATGTCTGATTAGCATGTTTTGCCTGACCCTGACTAACATGTCTGACCAGTTTGTTTGCCTGACCTTGACTAACATGTCTGACCAGTTTTTTTGCCTGACCTTGACTAACATGTCTGAGCAGTATATTTTGCCTGACCCTGATTAACATGTCTGATCAGTATGTTTTGCCTGACCCTGACTAACATGTTTGATGAGTATATTTGGAACGACCCTGACAAACATGTCTGATCAATTTGTTTTCCTGACCCTGACAAACATGTATGATCAGTATATTTTGAACGACCATGACAAACATGCATGATCAGTATATTTTGAACGACCATGACAAATATGTATGATCAGTATATTTTGAACGACCATGACAAACATGTATGATCAGTATATTTTGAACGACCATGACAAACATGTATAATCATTATATTTTGAACGACCATGACAAACATGTATGATCAGTATATTTTGAACGACCATGACAAACATGTATGATCAGTATATTTTCAACGACCATGACAAACATGTATGATCAGTATATTTTGAACGACCATGACAAACATGTATAATCATTATATTTTGAACGACCATGACAAACATGTATGATCAGTATATTTTGAACGACCATGACAAACATGTATGATCAGTATATTTTGAACGACCATGACAAACATACATGATCAGTATATTTTGAACGACCATGACAAACATGTATGATCAGTATATTTTCAACGACCATGACAAACATGTATGATCAGTATATTTTGAACGACCATGACAAACATGTATGATCAATATATTTTGAACGACCATGACAAACATGTATGATCAGTATATTTTGAACGACCATGACAAACATGTATGATCAGTATATTTTGAACGACCATGACAAACATGTATGATCAGTATATTTTGAACGACCATGACAAACATGTATAATCATTATATTTTGAACGACCATGACAAACATGTATAATCATTATATTTTGAACGACCATGACAAACATGTAGGATCAGTATATTTTGAACGACCATGACAAACATGTATAATCATTATATTTTGAACGACCATGACAAACATGTATAATCATTATATTTTGAACGACCATGACAAACATGTATGATCAGTATATTGTACCTGAACAAACGTCATTCTTTCTCATCACCGCCAGCATGTTGTGGAAAGTATTAATTTGTCTATATTTTAGCTCCTTGTTCAAATCTTCTTCTTATCAATACCCTGTCTATACCCTGAACATGCTTCGTTCCTCATAAATACACTGCCATTCCGCAATTCTTCTTCTTCTTCTTCTTCTGCGTACACAGTCAGACAGTAACCATTATTTTTTCGAAAAAAGCGGCGGTCATCCTGAGACTCTCGCCACTACCATAGAGCTTGTCTTGCAGTTCCACTGGCAATGGCCACATCTGCTCTCTCTGATCCTCGTATGTCGGGCAGTTCTGCAGCAGATGTTCAGTGGTCATTATACCAGTACCGCACGGGCATTCGTCGGTACACCCTATCTTCAATTTGTTGAATAGGTGGTACCTCAGTCTGTTGTGGCCAGTGCGAAGTCTGAAGACAACGACCTGCTCTCTTCGGTTCCATTCCGCAATTCAATTCAAACGCCATTATCACATCGATGTTGTTCTGCAGTAGATCTCGATCGCTATCTGTTTCCATTCTTGATAGTCTAATCTGGCAGCCTTGTCTCTGCTAATCGGTTCCAGTTATCATATCTCTTTTAGTGCTGTTTACCTTAACATAACTTTACATCGTTATACTGGTTTCGAATAATGCAGATTATGTATATAACCAGTTTCTTTTGCATTCACTTGTTAAAAAAACAAACATATGCGCATCTAATCTTTTCTTTAATGCATTAATTGTCCCTGCCTCCACTCTTTCCTGTGGCAGTGCATTCCAAGAATTCACCCCTATCTGACTAAAAATATATTTCCTGTTATTTAACCTCTTCCCGGTTAGCCCTCCATCTGTATCTGCCAGTAAAATTGTCGGCAAGGTGAAATGTCTTTCAATGTGACTAAAATATATTAGCTGTCTGACTTTGATATCTGTCATCAATTCTCTTTTGTGGCTGTAATTTCTCTTAGTCGGTCTTATTTGTTTTATTTTTTTAAACCACGAGATGCACCGTATTGTTGGTGTATTTCCACACTTCAAAAGCATTAATTCTCTTCTCCAACTGTTTGTATATTGTCCGGGATTCCACGCCATACCGCCACCAACCCAGGCTTATCTCTGAACTCTATAATTGCAGCCGCTTTTAAACTTCTTAGCAAACTGACAAATCGATCACCACATTAAAAGATAAAAGCTCTGCAACAATCTATCCCATCTTCTTTCGATTTTCCGTGATGTGAACAAACCATTTCAATAAAACTCAGGTTAACTTCGACAAATCTCAACATTTGTGGGCGTATAAGTATCACGACTATACGTTCGTGGTTCTGTATGCAACTCAAATGTGGACCAAGTTTCAATATGCGGTCTGCAATCTATTAGTGCAGTCTGTTAGCCATCTCAGCCATCGTCTTATTCTTCTTCTTTTTAAAAATCTTATTCCTCTTCTATTTCTTCTTCTTCCTCAACTTCTACTTGTTCTTCTTATTTTCTTTTTCTTATTCGTATTTTTCTTTTACTTCTTCTTCTTCTTCTTCTTCTACTACTTCCTCTTCTTCTTTTTCTTTTTCTTCTACTTCGTCTTCTTCTTCTTCTCCTTATTCTTCTTCTTATTCTTCTTCTTCTTCTTCTTATTGTAATTATTATTATTATTACTATTGTTGTTTTAATTCTTCTTCTTCTTCTTCTTCTTCTTCATCTTCTTCTTCTTCTTCTTCTTCTTCTTCTTCTTCTTCTTCTTCTTCTTCTTCTTCTTCTTCTTCTTCTTCTTCTTCTTCTTCTTCTTCATCTTCTTCTTCGTCATTTTCTTCATCATCTTCTTCTTCTTCTTCTCCTTATTCTTCTTCTTCTTCTTCTTCTTCTTCTTCTTCTCTTCATCCTCCTTCTTTTTCCTTTTGTTATTCTTGTTCCTCTTTGTTTCATGTTCTTCTTCTTCTAATTCTTTTTTGTCTTCTTATTCTTCTTTATTTCCTTCTTCGTCTTCTTCTTCCTCCTTCTTCTTCTTAATTTTTTTGTCATTTGTATTCTTTTTTCAACTTCCTTATCTTCTTATTCTAATTCTTCTTCGTCTACCTTTTCTTTTTCTTCTTCTTAGTCTTCCTATTCTTCATCTTCTTCTTCTTCGTCTTCGTCTTCTTCTTCCTTTTCTTCTTGTTCTTCTTTTCTTTCTTTTTCTTCTTATCATTATTATAAATGTTCTTCGTCTGCATGTTCTTCTTCTTCCTCGTCTTTCTATTATTACCATTATTTTTTTTTTATTCATCCTCTTGTTCTTGTTCTTCCTTTTCTTCTTCTCTTCTCGTTTTTCTGATCTTCTCTTCTTATTATTTTTATTCTTTTTCTTCTTTTTTTTTCGTCTTGCAGTTCTTTTCTTGTTCTTCTTCTTGTTCTTCTTCTGATCCAAAAGGAAAACGCTTTATTCTATCATCTTCATCATGTTACCTGTGAAGATCGCATTTTGAAAACGGTAAAAACAAATTGAGTTGTTAATGGCTAGTATTAATTATATTTTTTAACAGAAAATATTTTCTTCTTCTTCGTTCTCAATCTCCCACTACAAAACCATGAAAGGGAAAGTAGCAGAATGTAGTCCAGAGAATAGAATGCGTTGTGTTGTAGTTTACAGCTTGGCTGCGATATTTGCACCTTTCGGTCCAACACATCCGACTTCAGCAATCATTTTTTGAGTACCGGGTTAGCATTCCCTCTTCAATCCCTTCTCCTTAGCCAGTCTGCCCTGCTGCAGCCTGTTATCCAGGATCACCGCGTGGAGGTGTAGAAGGGTCTTGGCAGCTCTGGTTCGCTGGCCCTGACGCTAGCAGTCAGCTATGAGTCGCTGACCACTGCAGCTCATGCGCTGCTCAGCATCTTTTAATTTTGTTAAATACAGATCAGTTAAGTTGTCTATGTACGTATGTCGATGGAAGTTAAGATAATTCTCTTGTGTCGAGTGTGTTGTGTCGGCCGTCGTAATCACGTGCGGTTATAGCATTTCTTTGATGTCATCAAACTTTATGCCACGCTACTTGCTTGAGAACTGTAGCGTGATTGTCTTGTAAGATAAGCTTATAGTGTAAGGTCGTCTGGCCACACACGGGAGAGTTGACAGAGCTATCTATTTGTTTGCCTATAATTTTTTCATCACAATCGATAGTTTTCACAATATTTTTAATCTCGTCATTTGTATTGAATGAGGGGCGTTCAAATCAAACCGGAATTTTTGGATCGAGTTCTGACTGAAAGATTATAGCCTGAATAGTTATGGACCTAAAATTCACCATCTGCAGTGATAACACCAAGAAATAACACGGAGCTAAGGGTGTACAATTCACCATTTGCAGTCACAATATTATGGAAACGTAACACAGAGCCATGGACCTACAATTCACCACCTGCATCAATAACACCAAGAAATAACACGGAGCCATGGATGTACAATTCACCATCTACACAGATAACACCAATAAATAACACGGATCCATGGATTTACAATTCACCATCTACACATATAACACTAAGAAATAACACGGACACATGGATGTACAAATCACCATCTGTACTGATAACATAAAGGAATAACACAGAGCTATGGATCTACAAATCACCATCTGCAGTGATAACACTATATAAACATATAACACAGAGCCATGTATCTACAATTCTCCATCTGCAGTTATAACACCATGTAAACATATAACACAGAGCCATGGATCCACAAATCACCATCTGCACTCATAACACCAAAGACTCAAAAAGATCAAAACCATGGATCTACAAATCACCATCAGCACTGATAACACCAAAGACTAAAAAAATCAAAACCATGGATCTACAAATCACTATCTGCAATGATGACACCAAAGAATAACACAGAGCCATGGACCTGCAAATCACCATTGCAGTGATAACACCATGCAAAATATAACACAGAGCTGTGGACCTACAAATCACTATCTACAGTGATAACACCATGTAAACATATAACACAGATTCATGGACATTCAAATCAATTTCTGCAGTGATATCACTATGCAAACTTATAACATAGAGACATGTATTTATATTTACAAATACTTCTGATCTATAACGAAGATGGCGTTGTCTGAATTTTAAATGTACTGATTATATAATTGAATATTTTTTAAACTCCTGTTTCTGTAAATGTCAGTATTAATCACTATGTCTACTATCGATTACATTGATCGATCAATGTATTTCTCCATTTTATTTCTTGAAATTGATACAGACATTTAGATGTCTGGTTGCTGTACATTTCATTTTTGACCTTTTTTTAAAGACTTCGTATTATGAAAACCTCAGAGTTAACATCACCTACAATTTTTGGGTATATATTATCAGCTAACACCGTCAATTGTGTTGGTATATTTCAATCAATCCATGTACAAACACGGTGCTGACTATTGATTTGTCAATGTAGTTTTTGTTCCTATCAATTTCTGAAACTGCGGTGTTTATCAAAGTGATAACATGTTATTTATTCGCATGTTTTTGTATTCTTTCTGCAAAACTGGTGCACTTTAACCATGTTATTTTGCATTTGCTGTGAACACGTTTTTCTATTTAATTGTTCTCCAAACTTTTCTCTCCATCAGCTGTCGATTACTTCAATTCTCTTTCAATGTTCTTCTTTTCTTTTTATGATTCATGGAAAATCAAGCAAGTCACTTTTATATTTTTTTATCTAATAAACGATGCACTGTTTGTAGATGTGTCTATCATAAATGGAGCTACAGCTTATAGATCGTTTTATCATAATTGATGATACAGTTTTTAGATAATTCTGAATTAAATGGATGTAGATTTTTAAATATTTCAATCACAAATAGAGCACTATTTGTAGATCTTTTTATCCTAAATAGGCTACTGTTGCTTCTCAATCTATCTGTCATAAATAGAGTGCAGTTTCTAGATCTGTCTGTTCTAAAAAGGATACTGTTTCTATATATTTCTATCATAAATGAAGTAGTTTCTAAATCTTTCTATCATTAAAATGATGATGTTTCAAAATATGTATTTGTAGTTTTCATAAATTAGGAACATTGTCTAAATCTTTCAATTATAAATGAGGTACGGTGTCTAGATCTGTTTGTCATAAATGAATAACCGGCTCTAGATCTGTCTGTCATAAACGTGGAACTGTGTCTAGATCTATCTGTTACAAACGTGGAACTGTGTCTAGATCTATCTGTTACAAACGTGGAACTGTGTCTAGATCTATCTGTCACAAACGTGGAACTGTGTCTAGATCTGTCTGTCACAAACGTGGAACTGTGTCTAGATTTATATGTCACAAACGTGGAACTGTGTCTAGATCTATCTGTCACAAACGTGGAACTGTGTCTAGATCTATCTGTCACAAACGTGGAACTGTGTCTAGATCTATCTGTCACAAATGTGGAGCTGTGTCTAGATCTGTCTGTCATAAATGAGTAACTGCCTTTTTATCATACCTAATATTGCATTTGCCGTTCTCACTGCTACCTGGACTTGCTCACTCAACTTACCTGCATGATCTATTATAACCCAAAAGTCTCTATCATAATGACGCTACTATAATTAGTTCTTCTCCTGAACGATACCCGTGTTATAAAGAAGAGAACTACTGGAAACTCCCAAAATATGTTTAGAATACGACTAAAGGAAGGAAGACTAACGTCTGGTCAGACAAATATCCTGATCAGACATGTTAGTCAGGTTCAGGCAAAACATACTGGACAAAACATATTAGTCGGGTTCAGGCAAAACATACTGGACAACACCACATCTTGTCTTCCTCGTAGCCCTTTCTGGAAACGGGCTGTATTCTTGGCAGCCTGGCTAATACAGTGAGTGACAAGTATAGCACATCCGCCTGGAAGACCCAGGTCCACCTTCATCAGCTCGCAAACCTCCCCCCCCCCCCATAGAAGCAACGAAACAATAGAAACAACGAAACAATGGAAACAACGAAACAATAGAAACAACGAAACAATAGAAACAACAAAACAATAGAAACAACAAAACAATAGAAACAACGAAACAATAGAAACAACGAAACAATAGAAACAATAGAAACAAAAAAACAATAGAAACAACGAAACAACGAAACAATAGAAACAAATGAACAAATGAAACAACGAAACAACAGAAACAACAAGAAACGACTAAAGATATATGTGCGTAGGCTAACACTCATCATGTCAAACAATTCATATTGTAACCACCACTGCATGTACTTCGAAACATAGTTTGCGTCAAGATACCAGTTGTAGGTGTGGGTCTATGCTTCACTCGGATCAAACAAGGAATCAACAGCATCACAAGTTACCTCTAACATATTATATCAGTGTGACAGTGGTCATATTTCCGTCTCAATCAGCACACATCCGTCCCACAAGCTACTGGCGCATTGCCTCAATAGTATATCTTCTAAATATACATTTCCTTTCATCTGCTTTATCTCTATCATGAGCTGCAACGGTCAGCAACCCATAGTTAACTGAAAACATCAGGGCCAGCTAACTAGAGCTGCCAAGACCTTACAATACTTCTACGATGTGATCCTGGAACGATCCAAGAAGTATGTATGCTATTGTGTATCATTAATATGTATAATTAACGAGCTAAATACGTTGTTCTGTTTTGTTCTAAGAGTTGACGCTACTGCACTCCAGACATACCCATAGGTGCTCAGTTTCTCCCATGACATGGAGGAGGGTGTGGATACTGATTGTTCCAGCAGCTCGTCGGTTGTACACACTTTAGCTCCGTTCTCTATTGCGGTCCATACTGTTCGAACCTCGTTCTACATCAAATATCTGCAGTGTCTCGAATCTGTGCCATTAACTGTCATGAATTTACATCCACGTTGAAGGGTGTCAGAGCTATTTTGGGAGAGTCGTTAAAACGCTTCTTTTTTCTCACCAGGGCAGACTTGCTAAGGAGAAGGGATAATGGGATCCTCGATAACAGGCTGCAAGAGGGCAGACAAGTTAAGGAGAATGGATGGCACACTGGCTAAGGAGAAGGGAGGGCAAACAAGTTAAGTAAAGGGAGGGCAGAATGGCTAAGGAGAAGGGAGGGCACACTGGCTAAGGAGAAGGGAGGGCAGACTGGCTAAGGAGAAGGGAGGGCAGACTGGCTAAGGAGAAGGGAAGACAAACTGGCTTAGGAGAAAGGAGGCAGGATGGCTAAGGAGAACACGAAATGCTAACCCGGTACCTAAAATGCCTGCTGAAGACGGATGTGTCGGACCGACAGGTACATATATCGCAGTGAAGCTGTAAACTACGATATAACGCATTCCGTTCTCTGGACTACATTCTGCTACTTAAGCCCTTTCAGGGTTTGGTAGCGGCAGATTGAGAACGAACGAAACCGAGCCATACTATTTACTAAGCCCTGTTTAAGGTTCTGTAGCGAGAGTTTGAGAACGAGAGACGAAGATGAGGAAGATCTTCGCCATATATTTAAAAAATATACTTTTCCATTCCATCTTCTTTATCTCTGTCATTGATTTTCTTAATATACTTTTCCATTCCATCTTCTTTATCCCATAATCTCGTCTCTGGTTTTTCATAGCCCCGAGAGATCGTAGGTGTATCACATCTCGCTATCGCTTCTACATCCATGTGCCGCCACTTCTGTCTGTCCAGCGCCATAACCTTGGTATCTTTCAAGGTTATGCCCGTCCACTTTCGAACATCATCTTTCCAGCGCCTCTTCGAACGACCAATTTTTCTCTTCTCACGGACAGTGCCTTTGAATATCGTGTTTCGTACTCCTCTCGATCGGGTTACATGGCTGTACCACTCGAGTTTGCGTGTACCTACCACTGATATGACCTCTTTATAAGGTCCGGCAGACTGTGTAATTGTGTTGCAAACGTTGACATTTGAGACACGAACGATCCCTCAAAATTATTCTAAGGATCAGTCTGAATCATCTTATCTCCAACGTCTGGATATTTCGTTTCAATTCAGCATTTAGTGTCCACGTATCACACTAGTACAGGCACACATGAAGAATTAGGGTTTGCATTAGTCTGACTTTAGTTTTGTGTGGGATGTTTGTGTCTTTTCACTGTGGTTTCAGAGATGTCAGAATCGTTATTGCTTTTCTTTCTTTATTCTTATCTCTGTCTTGATCCTTTCTTCCCCAGATCCTAGATATTTCAAACGTGTAATTGCTTTGATTTGTTTGCCATATTTGTTAATGACGTCGTAGGATCCACTCTTGTTGTTTCTCATTGGTGTGTTTATTTTCAAGGGTTTATTTCCCTGCCATGTTCCTTCGATGCTGGGGCATGCCTGTCCACAAATTAATTAAAGAAATGTCCAGATTAGATAACAGGAAATATTTTTTTAGTCAGAGAGTGGAGATTGCTTGGAATGCAATGCCACGGCAAGTAATAGAGTCGGGGACAATTAATGAATTCAAGAAAAGATTGGATGCGCTTAACTATTTTGAGAACAAGTGAATGTAAAAGAAATTGGCTTGTATATAAACTCTGCGGGGTCTTCAAATCCAGTTTCAAGTCGTTCAGTTAAATTAAGTTGTGAGCTCTTTTTCATTCAGCGAAATGTTGGTTTGTGATTGTGCGGTCACATATACAGTTCCATGGTGACCATCTAGAGAATGGGCGATACTTCTTTCCTGGAATATGCTGAACAGGATGGGGGACAGTAGACAGTCCTCTCTTGCACCGACCGAAGTGGAAAACCAATATTCTTTTTTTGCCAATTATGAGGAAATCGCTCATGGCGTTGGTATACAGACTCGTAATGATACATGTGTATTGGTCGTCTGGTCTGTATCGGTGTAGGATATCACTAAGGGTGTCGTGCCACACATTGTCAAACGCTTTAGTGGAGTCAACGAACATATTGTAAGTGTTTTTACATTTTTTTGTCGTACCTTCCAGACGTCAGTCGCAGGTTGAACATTAGCCTGTTCTTTCCATGTGATCTTCTCCGATTTTAACTTTATGTTTTTATACTGGTTTAGAAAACTGCAGTCTGTATAAAGCCAGTTTCTTTTATGTTAACTTAATCTAAAAATATATATGTGCATCCGACCTATTATTGAGTGCATTAATTTACCGTTTCCACTATTTCCTGTGGCAATGCATTCTAAGAAGAATTCATCACTTTGACTAAAAATATCTTTCTTTGCATTTAATATGAGAATTTCTTTAATTAATATGTAGCTGTGCCATTTAGTTCTTGTAGGCAGCTGTACTATGAAAAACGTGTTTTAGTCTATTTTATTCTTTTTCGTGATTATTTTATGAACCTGTAATTAAATTACCTCACATTCTTCTCTTCTTTAGACACTGAATACCGCCATTAAGAGTATTTTCTCATAATAGTAATTCAGAAATCTAACTGCCAGCCTTCTCCAAGGCCTAGTAAGTAGAAGAAAGTTTAAAATACCTTCTATGGATAGTCGATAGTTATCAGCTACCTGACAATAGACATTAACATGCCTGCTTGAATACCTGGATTCCAAGTATTTCCACTATCAGTTTTGATGCTCTTGTTTTTTTTTCTATCATATTTTTGGTTGCAGCTTGTTCAGAATAATCTTTATCATCACTTCACTTGCGTGTCAGATGAGACCGATGTTTCTATAGCTTGTACATAGCTGCAGCCTGCCCTTATTTAGATTGGTAATAGTGGTGGATTGTGTCCATGTCGGCGATCATACTTTAATTTGTCAGATCTGACACATATTGGTCATGACATCAATAAGTGAAAACCCTACATATTTCATTAATTCACATGTGATATTGAGAGTTCCCACATCTAAGATATTGGGAATTCCCACATCTAAGATATTGGGAATTCCCAAATCGTACATTTTCTCAATATACTTTTCCTTTCAGTTTCATTTATCTTCAATAGTGGATTTGCACGTTTACTTTCTTTCTCCAACGTTGTTAATGCTTGCTGTTTTAGAACTTTCTCGTGTTTCAAACTTGAATTCTTTTCAGTAGCTCACTATATTGACTATCTTTCTGACATATAGTGTTCACCAAAAATTTGACCCGGATCATAATCGATGTAGGGCAAAGTATGGATTACTAGTAGGCTTACTTTTTGAGAGGATCACAATCTCGACTTCTACTCTGTTGACTAGGCTGCTGTAACACAGCCTGATTTCAGGAGCCTGACATGGGCGAAAGGTGGGTTCTTGGTCAGTATATTTATCATGATCTTGATCTAAGTCCCGCTAGGGTTTAAAAGTATGATGCAACTACTCTATACATTTCACCTTAGCATTGGGATTGAATAGTTCCAGGGCCCGAAATTAAAAGAAATAGTAGTGGCACAGTAACCTGCCAGACACGTTGTAAGAGGCAACAAAGGAGGGTTTCACCTCGAACTTGCTTCCCCATCCATAGAAACATTAAGCTACAACATCGTCAATAGATGTAAGCAAATTTCAACATTTGTTACTATGCGCGTTTTTGTTGAACGCCTATGTTCCGCGGTGAGCTGAGAAGGTTGTCATTTGATAATTAGAAGAAAAATCAGTAAGGAGAATGGAAGTCCTTGATAACATTACATGACACAGGTAAGTTGGTTGGTTGGTTGGTTATTGGTCCAGTGGCCTCTAGGCGCTTGCCCTTTGGCTCAATGACATGTAGTGGTATCTGCAAGCGTTTGTGAGCTGTTGTTTAGTTCCGTACAAAGTATTCCATTTGTCAGACCTAAGAGGAAGAATTATCCATTTGTAAACACCTGGCCTTTGCAAAAAAATACATAATCATTAGTCACCCTGACAATAATACCGGAAGTTAAAATGGCTTTCTTAGTACCGTCTTACATCTAGTGTACCTCCAAATGCTCTGAGGGTTGTTTCCCCCGTGTCTGGAAATAGTTCTCCCATCTCCACATCCGGGCGAGCTTGACCTTTCCGGGAACAAGTGTACTGTCTGGTAGCCAACGACAACCGCAGACCAATCGAATTCCAATCAACAGATTGCCGAACACAAACGAAACGAATCCAAGACGGTTTGTAAGAATGAAGAGAGAAACCGACAGACAGAGAGAGAGAGAGAGAGAGAGAGAGAGAGAGAGAGAAGGGGGGGGGAGGAAGAGAGAGACCAGTAATGGATAAAACAATATTTAATAACCAATTGTCTAATACTGTTTTGCACGTAATGAAAGGCGCCGAAAGGACCAAGTATTTGTTTTTCCTCCTCGATAACCATCAGATATTTAGGCCAATAACTCTAACAAAGGCAAAAGTCAGCTTCTTATTTGATCATACAGCGTCTCGTGGTCTCATTTGCAGCGACGCGTCTTTCTCTTTGCTAGTGAATTTCGAATATATTTTGGCGACTCCATGAGAGGAACAGAATGACAACATGCTGTCTTTAACTCTGCTAAATGATATATTGCGTGTGTCAAGAGGGGCCTGGGAAAGACCGCTAATTGTATCACCGAAATATATATAAGAAATATACAGAATGATCCCAACAGTTTTCCAATTCAAGCCCTTTCATCTGCCTCTGTGTCCTCTGAACTATCAATGGGACTGCTCAAATATATGACTATTCACAATTTTGCTGTAATGTAGGCTCTTTGATTCCCATGGCGCGAAAGAGGAATTCGTGTCTAACGTTCACAGTTCTTCTTTCAACCGTCGTCCCCCAATTAGAAACTCAAAACAATATAACGTCAGATTCAAGTCAATCCAACGTCAGCTATATAGATCCCTAGTTGTTATAGATTAAACATCCTCCGGGATCTTGTCCTTCCACCCAAAGCCATGTAAATGTATCTACTCGTGTATGACCATGACTGTGATGAAGACAATGGGTGTGACGCGCAAGAATTGGCAACCCTGCCAAACGTAAGTGATTTCTCTTAATGAAAGAATCACATATTGCGTGGTTAGTCTCTCGGTCTAGATAACCTGTCAAACTCAAAGGCCGTTGTGTGTCGTGAAGAACCACGTCCATCTCGAGATACACCTGGTAGATGGAAACCCGAACTCTCGCGATAAACGAAACGGTGCCAGAGGAGAAACCGGATTTTTTTAAAACCATTTGCAATCAACACTTGATACATCCTTTTACGGTTATGTGGGAACTAGCACATTGCTGAACAGATCTAGGAAAAGAGAACCAACATTCGCTGCCCACTGACAATCGAGGCTAGTCGTGAAGGCACACCTGGCCAGTACATGACAATCCAATTGAATTCAATTGTTGATTACATGTTCAGAACCTAGCAGAACTCAATCTAACCAGTAGAGAATTAGTGCTGGTGAACCCTGCTAGAGCACGGTGAACACTGGTAGAACACGGTGAACACTGGTACAGTACGGCGAACACTGCTAGATCGCAGTGAACCCTGGTAGAGCACGGGTGGTTGGTTGTTTGGTTGATTTGTTATGTTGGTTATTGATCCAGTAGCCTCTGGGCTCTTGCCCTTAGGCCCAATGACATGTAGTGGTATCTGCAAGTGTTTGTGAGCTGTTGTTTAGTCCCGTACAAAGGACATGTTTTAGGAAATCCAGCTGTCCAGATATACACACGTCCTTCGGCACACAGGTCCATAATGGTATGACTGCTCGTCACTCGGTGATGGGTAAATACCAAAGACCTTTTTTTGTCTCAAGCGTCAAGCAAAGCTGTGTACTGGCCTCTTCTTCGTGAAGTTTGCTGCCATGTTCAGAGATAGCTTTCGGGGCTTTGCTGATTTCGGAATGGAAAGTTAACGCAGGACTGACAATAAACTATTCAATAACAGGTGGTTGCAGGCCCACAGCAAGGTAATACAAATAATCTTCTCCAACCTACCGTTTGCTGATGACTGTTCCCTGGCTACCAACCCAGAACTAGACTGAGGCATGCAGACCCGTGTGGACAAGTGTTCTCAGACTATGACATGGCAGCGCATGAGCTGCAGTGGTCAGCGACCCATAGCTAACTGCTGGCGTCAGGGCCAGCGAACCAAAGCTGCCAAGACCCTTCTACACCTCTACGCGGTGATCCTGTATAACAGGGTGCAGCAGGGCAGACTGGCTAAGGAGAACCGATCGAAGAGTGAATGCTAACCCGGTACTCAAAAAATGCTTGCTGAAGTCGGATGTGTAGGACCGAAAGGTGCAAATATTGCAGTCAAGCTGTAAACTACGACACAACGCATTCCGTTCTCTGGACTACAATCTGCTACTTAAGCCCTTTCCGGGTTTGGTAGCGGGAGACTGAGAACGAACGAAGCCAAGCCAAGACTGTGACATGTTCGGCATCACATCAATTCAGCAAAAACTGAAGTCATGTTTCAGCCTACCCAGAGGGATGCATATCGCGATCCAGTTATCAAAGTCAAGAATAAGCGCTACCAATCAGTAGACAACTTGACTTAACTTGGCAGAATTATCTACAAGGACACGACCATTGACCTGGAGGTCAACAAATCTCCAAGAGCAGTGCTATTTTTAGGCTGCTCAACAGCGTGTGGGTTCTGAGAGTTCTTAACTTTGATATGAAACGTAAGGTCTACCGCGCCGTAGTGCTCACCGCCCTTCTGTACGCTAGTAAGTTGTGTACAGTGTACAGCAGGCATGCTAGAAACATAAATCACTTCCCTACAAGCTGTCTACGTAGATAGTTAAGACCACAAATGGCAGGACAGGATACCAGTCAACGAGATTTCCACGGTAGAACATTCCGAGTATCCACACACTGATGCAGAAGACCTAGATCAAATGGGTCGCCTGCATCGTACGCGTGCCAGAAATCACATCCCCAAACAACTAATTAATGGTGATCTGAAAATGGTCCTGCGTCTAGTGAGTGAGGAAAAATAAACGTTTCAACGACTCTCCCAAAATAGCTCTGACACCCTTCAACGTGGATGTAAATTCATGACAGTTAATGGCACAGATTCGATACACTGCACATATTTGATGTAGAACGAGGTTCGAACAGACTGGGCCGCAATAGAGAACGGAGCTGAAGTGTGTGCAACCGACAAGCTGCTGGAACAATCAGTATTCACACCGTCGTCCATGTCCTGGGAGAGACTGAGCACCTATGGGTATGTCTGGATTGCAGTGGCGTCGACTCTTAGAACAAAACAACGTATTTAGCTCGTTAATTATACATATTCATGATACACAATGGAATACATGCTTCTCGGATCGTTCCATTTTTAAATTGAACATTCTGAATTCTGCTAATTCCTGATTCTTCTTCTTCTTCTTCATCGTACGCAGTCAGACAGTAACCATTATTTTTTTCGAAAAAAGCGGCGATCATCCTGAGGCTGTTGACACTGCCATTGAGCTTGTCTTGTGGTTCCACTGGTGATGGCCACATCTGCTCTCTCTGATCCTCGAATGTCGGGCAGTTCTGCAGCAGATGCTCAGCGGTCATTTTCTCGGTACTACACGGGCATTCGTTGGTACCACCTATCTTCAATTTGTTGAATTTGTGGTACCTCAGTCTATTGTAGCCAGTGCGAAGTCTGAAGACAACGACCTGCTCTCTTCTGTTCAACTGGTAATATGCATCGTTTTTAGTGTAGCCGGTATGTTCAGTTTCCCATTTGGTCATGTATCTGGCTTTAATAAGCCGTTTTGACTCTTCGTACGTCATACTAGTATCTGTTTGTATTAGTCTTGCACCTTCTTTTGCCAGTCTATCTGCCTCCTCGTTGCCTTGGATGTTGCAGTGTGATGGGACCCACTGTACCACTACCCTTTTTGGTGCGGACTGCTGGCATAGTTGACAGAGTGCTGCTCTTAAGTCATAAAGCTCAGTGTTTTTCTGGCTTTTTAGCGCTGTGACTACGGCCAGAGCATCTGTAAGCAGGACTATATGGCTTTCATTTTCTTTATGTGTCTAATTCCTGATTCAACCACTACCTTTTCATCTAAATGATAGTCAGAAATTGTTTTTTCAAATATATCAACAAACGGTTACCTTTGAAGAGAGCGTGAGATTGTGTGTAAACATTCAACCATGTTTTAATCCATTTCATTCCAAAGCTTGCAAATATTAATCAAACGAGGCTCATCCATTAACCATTAACTCTAACCAGATATCTACAGAGTTAAAGAAAAGAGCTCATGTTCTCTCCGAGCATGACATCTTATAAATAAATCGTACGACAATCTTGAAATCATCACGATTTTACGTCGGTGTGCCAACATCTTCAGATTAAGACCGCCATTGGATTCTAGGGTATCAAGCACAGTGAAATTGGAGCAGTGAGAATTGTGGATTTTTAAGAGTAATGTCCAGTACTTGTTGTTGTTTGTTGTTGTTTGTTGTTGTTTGTTGTTGTTTGCGAATGCCCATAATGGATAGGTTTTTTTTTGTGCACCATGAAAAGGACGTTAAGAGACGGGTTGTAGTAGCTTCCTTACATGCTGAAGGTGATGATGAAGGTGGACCACGGTCCTCTAGGCATTTGCGCTATGATTGGCTTCAACTGCGTGTCTCTCACTAATACGGGGATTACGTCAATCCTTCAAATTGTTAGTCAGATGCTGGAAAGGGCTTTGAGAAAGCTAAGGTGATGGTCTTGTACAGTATGTTTTGCCTGACCCTGACTTACATGTCTGGTAGTTCTTATTACTGAAGTGGATATTATTAGTGAAATGAAGTAAGTATTTTTAACTTGGAGTAGATATAATGTATGTACAGTCGATATTATGTATGTGAAGTCGATATTATTTATGTGAAGTCGATTTCATTTACCTGGAGTTTATATTATTTTCGTAAAGACAATATTATTTACGAGAAGTCAATTTTATTTCTGTGAAGACGATATTATTTACATGAAGTCGATATTATTCACTTGTAGTCGATATTATTCAAGTTCAGTCGAAATTATTTACTTGTAGTCGATATTATTCAAGTTCAGTTGAAATTATTTACTTGTAGTCGATATTACTTAAATGAAGTCAACATTAATTATGTGAAATCTATATTATTTATGTGTAATCGATATATTTCTTAATTATTATCGAAATTATTGAAATCTAGTCTACATTATTTCACTGTAATCGATATTATTTACCTATAGTCGACATTAAAGAGTAATCTATAGTATTCTCCTGTACTCTTTCTATTTAAGTGTATAGGACATGATGTATGCATAGATGTTCATTTTTAAATGTTGTTGATACTATTTAGGCAAAAATCGATATTATATATGTGAAATCGATATTATTTACGTGCAGATTAATAGTAGTGCAGTAGCAGACACTGTCGTCAGGGACGGAGGTTAGAGACTTCGTTGTGCTAGCCGTGGTGGCGCAATCCATTCATCGCTGCTTTTCCTCCCATAAACGCAGGCCAGGTACCCATTTACAAATAAACCTTGTCACATCCTTGTTGACTGGAGCCTGCGGAAAACGAGACATCAGTCTCGTATCTTTGCAGTGAAAGGTGAAGGCTCTACCACTGAACGAACAAGATGCCCTACTAATGTAAAGTAGATACTATATACGTGTAGTTCTACGTCCTTAGTCGCCATGTACTTCGCGCATGCGCAGGATGCAGCTCCGGTATGAGCTGGATTTAGCCGGCAGGAGGATTTCCTGCTTAACCGACTAGGCTCGAGCAGCTTATTACTCCGCTGGGAAAACTGCCTAAAAGAGTTGTTAACTGATGTGCGAGTTCATTTTAATAGACTCGAACACTAGAACAAAGTAGAACCGCAACATCTTAGGCGCCATGTATGCTGCTCTCAACAAACCACCTACCCATGGCCGGTGTTATGCCATGCCATATCGTTAGTCGTCTCATACGACATGCTCTCTGTGAGGCAGTGGTGCTATTATTGCCCATGACATACACAAAGACCCCGGTGGACCACTCGGGACGTATTATTGCATATGCAAATGCACCCGCGGGAAGACAAACCTACATACATATCCAAATATATATATATATATATATATATGTATACGAGACGGATTCAACTGAAACCGAACCCAGTGGCTTTATTACAGACTTATGAAAAATGCATCATCTGATGTGAAATAATTAAATATAACAATTGTTATGAAGCAGACATGCCACGGGGTTAGTTAGATAAAATCGACATATGCATTCAGACACGCATCCCACTGCTGGGGTCGTCGGCGGATGCCGTCCGGAACAAACTGACTTTGGATGCTCTTTGAACCACTTGGTCACCGAGGCCATGGCGTCTGCATAGGCGTCGAATCTTTATCACTTCAGACATTTATCGTAAGGGTCCGAACAAATGGAAGTCACAAAGGGACATATCAGGGCTATAGGATGGGTGTGGCAGTACTTATCACCTTTTCTGTGCTAACGCTTTCTGAATATTGTTTGCGACATGTGGACGCGCATTGTCGTGCAACAGAATCACACCACGCGAAAGCATGCCGTGACGTTTATACTTGATTGCTGTATGCAGCTTGTCTAGTATGTCATTGTAGCGGATGGCATTGATGGTCACGCCAGGCTCTTTAAAGTCTTCCAACAAAAGTCCCTCACGATAAAAAAACGATGTCACCATAACCTTACCAGCGGAAATGTGTGATGTAAATCTGTTTTGTTTCGGTTATCCGGGATGTTTCCATTGCATGCTAGCAATTTTGCTATATGTTTTGTATATATATATATATATATATATATATATATATATATATATATATATATATATATATCGTGTTCAAATGAAACCGGACCTAACTGCACCAGTGAACATACGTACAATGCACATGGTAATGTTACTTCTGGTGTATACAGCACATACCAACGGTCAAGTTTGCAACATTTTATTATCCTCCAACTCATAATTTCCTCAGCAGACCGTTGAAAGCATAGCCAGTGTGATACTGAATCCGTCCAGCGTTGATCGGCGAGCGGTTATTCGGTTTCTAACAGCTGAATCATGTCGACCTATTACTATTGCGCAAAGAAACGAATCACTCTCTTCGTATTGCAGCAACTGATTCAAACTCCACTGCATGCGTTCTTCCTTATGGTGATAAGCCAGCAACCGAGGCACCGATTGGGAACACACCTTCCGATACTTCAGTGTGTTGCTAACCACCATTTGAACTGTCCCTAACGGCAAATCGAATTCATCTGCTAGCGAACGTAAGCTTCAGCGACGGTCCACCCGAATTGCTGCATCAATTTTGACAATTACATCTTTTAACACATCAATATGTGCCTGACCTAGTCTCAGAAGATCTTTCGTTAACTCACGTCCTTCTTTAAAGATTGTTTTCCAGTTCTTCACTGTTGTCTTCGACACAATTTTGTCACCATACACTGCCTGCAATCCGCGATGAATGCCAATCGCTGATGAATTCTGCACGGATTCTGTAGAATCGGAGAATAACCAAATTTTGCAAACTTTACGGTTGGTATGTGCTGTGTGCACTAGAAGTGATCATACGCATCGAACGTATGTTGACTTCGTGCAGTTTAGTCCGGTTTCTTTTGAATATGTCTCGTATATATATATATATATATAAGCTATGCTATGCATACTGTGCACTACTGTCATTGAAGTAAGTTCATATATTACCTCACTTAAAGTTTGACATGTTATACATCAGTTCCAATACAACATTATAATCCTCACGATTTTTTTATCCGTGCGACATCTTCAGACATTGATCTGCATTGATTTTCAGAACGGTAGAACAGAGACCTAGAATCATCGAATATAGCATCGGGCCGTGAGCACATTTCAGGAGCAGTCCAAGGAAGAATTGAAAAATATCGGGTTATTAACTACGCGCTTGTAATGGAGTTACGCGTGACAACGTTTTGCTCTGAAACGAGAGTTTAAGGTCAGCGTTTATGTCTGTACGGACAAAGCATTATCGACTTATATGAGTTTATACGTGCACTAGAAAAAGTATAGTTAACTAAAGAAAATCATGATCTATCTATCTATCTATCTATCTATCTATCTATATATATAAATATATATATATATATATATATATATATATATATATCTATCTATTTATTTATTTTTTTTTTTAAATTTATTTATTTATCTATCTATCTATCTATCTATCTATCTATCTATCTATCTATCTATCTATCTATCTATCTATCTATCTATCTATCTATCTATCTATCTATCTATCCGTCTGTCGGTCTGTCTGTATGTCTGTCTGTATGTCTGTCTGTCTGTCTGTCTGTCTATCTATCTATCTATCTATCTATCTATCTATCTATCCGTCTATCCATCCATCCATCCATCCATCCATCCATCCATCCATCCATCCATCCATCTATCTATCTATCTCGCTCTCTGTCTGTTTGTCTATCTGTCTGTCTCTCTCTCTCTCTCTCTCTCTATAAACATATATATATATATACATGTCTATATGTCTGCCTATCTGTATGCCTGGTTGTCTGTCTGTCTGTCTAATAATATTAAAGTTAGTTGTCAATCGCAGGCAATGTGTTCTCTGTAAAGACCAATCTCGGAAGAGAATACTTTGCCACATTCAAGGAACACTGGGAATTGTCGTGGTTTTTTTTCGGGCATCTCGCTTTTGGTGAGCATCCGTGTGGGATATAATCTCTGCGATCTGAGCACCATCGGTGATATAACCACGCCAGATAGTACAGTTATGTGCAAGCATCTCACAGAAGGGGACATCAATGAGGATTTTTGAGTTTTTTTAGAGACACTTTCAAGAAGTATCTTTAACGTTCCTTCTGCCCCCCTATTAACTTTATTAACCGTATCGAGGAGCTGGCAGTCAGTCTGGTACGATGAGGGGAACCATCTCGACCGTCTGTCCAACTCTAGTGAAATTCTTGGATCACCGCAAGACAACGACTGCTAGAGAATGTGTTAATCCATTCTGTACCATTCGAAGTAAGGATTTGGAGTCTGGCACAACAACGTTCAGTACGAGAATGGAAATGAAAGCAATGACTACAGCTCTGATATGGCTATCTGGGACATTATTAACAGGGCAGTCATCGAGTCTTTCAATCGTTTCTTCGATAGGTACAGAAGCCAGACGTGGATGCAGCTCTTCTTCTTCGATGAACTGATGCTATGCTTCTTGTCTGGTAATGTTGACGAAGGAGACTGTGCGTTTCTGGTCTTCGTAGGTACCCCACTGTTTTTTCGAGCATGGTCGCTTCCCCAGACCAGACTGCCTCTCTTTGGTTTGCATAGGTAGAGCATTCTTGCAGAATATATTCTAGTGTTTGGTTGGGTGCTCCACAATCGCACGTGGCAGTGTCTCTGAGACACATTCTGTGGAGGTGGGCCTTGAGTCTACAATGTCCCGTTCTGAGTCTGAAGATCTTTGTCTACCCATCTCAAAAGACCTTAAACCTGCAGGGCCTTGTGAAGAGATGCTGCTCTGATCATTCTCGGGTTCAGGACAGCGAAAGAGCTGACATCTTGGCTTCACATGCACCATTTACAGGTACACTCGATATTAATAAGAGTGATATTTTGAAGTCTATCAATGACCGCCTGTTAGATGTTGACACCGAAATAGATGAATTCCCAATTAGCAGACTGCAGATCTTTGATATCAAGTCCAATTTGAGCGGGCTAGAGTTGTAAGAGAGGGCGAAGCAGAAGTATGTTCAACCAACGAGCTGCAGCAACCATCAGTATCCACATCCTTCGCCATTTGAACACCTATGGGTATGCCGGGTTGCAGTGAAGTCCTTTCTTAGGAACAGAACAAAAGAAAACATTTTGTTTTGAACAAAGTCTAAGAATGTTTCTGGGGTGCCACCACTACATCCCATCCTTACAGACTTGATTTCCGCAACTGTACGTCATTTCCCCTTTTACAATTGGGTAGACGTGATCGAGTCTAGACTAACGATTGATACAGGTCTCTCTGATTCCAGAGACAACCTGCTGTAACTCTTAGATTGCGTATGGAAACGTGTAATCCCGGTAGAAATGCTATTACAAAGGCGAACTATCTTTTTCTCAGCGGACACGTCCGTGATAAACGTATTAATTTATAGATTTAATTGACCATTCATTGCCTAAGCCGACTCAATCGCGTCTACCGGAAACGGAAATGAGACTCCAGCAATCATCTGTAAATATGTCTGCCGTCGTCACGTAGGGTGTTAACGCTTTTTTCTTTTCGTTTTCTCAACCGGTTGTTTATATCACGATCTGTATTGCTCCTCCGCCCTTCCCCGCCCACTCTCTCTCCCTCTCTCTCTCTCTCTCTCTCTCTCTCTCTCTCTTTTCCTCTCTTTTCCTCTATTTTTCTCTTGTTATGCCTGAAGTGTTATTTTCGCGAACTATCTACAGATATTTCGCACACCCAACTCCACCTCGGTGTCTCTATCTCTCGCACGATTTTCTCCTCCTTGTGTATGTTCCTGGTGTACAATCTTGTCATACTTTGTCCCGGTCACTCCATTCCAACACTCTCTCATCCCATTTTTCAACTTCCTCATCCCATCCCTGAACTCTCTTATCCAATTTCCACCCTCGATCTCATTTCTCACTCACATCTCATTTCCCACTCACATCTCATTTCCCACTCCCATCTCAGTTCCCCACTCTCTCATCCAATTTGTCCCCTCCCTCATCCCATTTCCACACTCCCTCATCCCAATTCCCCACTCTCTCATCCCATTTCCCCACTCTCCCATCCCATTTCCAAACTCTCTCATCCCATTTCCCTTCTCTCTCATCCCATTTCCAAACTCTCTCATCCCATTTCTCCACTCTCATCTTATTTCCCCACCCTCTCATCCAATTTCTCCACTCTCATCTTTTCTCCACTCTCTCATCCCATTTCCAAACTCTCTCATCCAATTTCTCCACTCTCATCTTATTTCCCCACTCTCTCATCCGATTTTCACTCTCTCATCCCGTTTCCAGACTATCTCCTCTCATTTCAAAATTATCTGATCCCATTCCCCAAACTCTTTCATCACATTTCTTCACTCTCTCATCCCATTTCCCACTTTCTCATCCCATTTCCCAACCCTTTAATACCAGTTTCATTCTCTCATCCTGTTTCCTCACTCTCTTATTCCATTTCCTAACTCTATCATCTCATCTCATCACCTTTTCATCCCATTTCCTCACTCTCTCATCCCATTTTTTCTCTTTCTCTCATCCCATTTATCAACTCTCTCATTCCATTTCCTCAGTGTCATCCCATTTCCCCACTTTCTCATCCCATTCTTCACCCCTTAATCCCATTATCATTCTCTTATTCCGTTTTCCCACTCTCATCCCATCTCCCTACTCTCTCATCCAATTTCCCAACTCGCTCACCCTATTCCAATTTCTGATACCCGTGTTTCCCACTCTCTCACTCCATTGTCCACTCTCTCACCCTATTTTGTCCCACTCTCACTCCATTTCACATTCTCTCGCTTTTTCAGACTCTCTTACCCCATTTCCCCACTCTAATCCTATTTCTGCACTATTTTACCCATTTTTCCCATTATATTTCATATTCCTACTCTTTCATCCCATTTATCAACTCTCTCAACTCATTGTTGTTCAAGACTCTCATCTCATTTCTCTCTCATCCCATTTCTCAACTCTCTCATCCCATTTTCACTCTCCCATCCCGTTTCTCAACTCTCTGACCACATTTTCCCATTCTCTCATCTCATTGTTCCACTCTCCCATCCCATTTCTCAACTCTCTCACCACATTTTCCCATTCTCTCATCTCATTGTTCCACTCTCTCATCATATGTCCCAACTCTCTCATCTCATTGTTCCACTCTCCCATCCCATTTCTCAACTCTCTCATCCCATTTTCACTCTCCCATCCCGTTTCTCAACTCTCTCACCACATTTTCCCATTCTCTCATCTCATTGTTCCACTCTCCCATCCCATTTCTCAACTCTCTCATCCCATTTTCACTCTCCCATCCCGTTTCTCAACTCTCTCACCACATTTTCCCATTCTCTCATCTCATTGTTCCACTCTCCCATCCCATTTCTCAACTCTCTCACCACATTTTCCCATTCTCTCATCTCATTGTTTCACTCTCCCATCCCATTTCTCAACTCTCTCATCCCATTTTCACTCTCCCATCCCGTTTCTCAACTCTCTGATCCCATTTTTCAAACTCGCTCCTCCCAATTTCCAACTTTAACATCCAATTCTCTTACAATGTTACTCCATTTCACTCTCAATCTAGTTTCCAACTCTTTTCATTTCCTACTCTTTCACTCCATTTCCCCACACTCTCATCCAATTTCTCCACTCTTTAATTCCATTTGCCAACTCTATAATCTTATTTCCCTTTTCTCATTCCATTTTCCTTCTCTCTCATTCACTTTTCCCACTCTTTCATGCCATTTCCCCACTCTTTCATTTCATTTTCTCCCTTTCTCATCCCATTTCCGAACTCTCTCACCCTATTTCCTCACTCTCATCCTTTTTCGGGCTCTCTCATACCATTTCCCGTCTCTCGCATCCCATTTCTCAACTTTCTCACCACATTTTCCCACTCTCTTATCCCATTTTTACCCTCTCAACCCATTCTCCAACTCTCTCCTCCGATTTCCCCACTCTCTCACCTTATGTTCTAACTCTCACTCCATTTTCCTATGCTACATCATCATTTTATCTTTCTTCTTTCTTTTGCTCCATTTAGCTCTCTCTCTCCCTTTTTCCTTAATTACCCCATATTATTTCTAAATACCTATCTTGCTATCTCTCTCTACTTCTTGTGTTCCCTACCCATCCGTGTCTTCCCGTCCTCACTTCACTAAATGATAAACCATTTCACATACTCTCTCTTCGCGCGCACTCTCTCTCTCTCTCTCTCTCTCTCTCTTTCGCTATTCTGTCTTAGTTCTCTTATCTTCCTTCCTACCCTCTCTTGTGCATCATCTACTCTTCGTCATTATCAGACGACGCATTTAAATCTCTCCCATCTCTCTCTTTCTCTGTTTCTCTCATTTCTCTTCAACAAAGACTAATACGACAATTGATTCATTTAACACTTTCCGACATCGTATATCTCGCATTCTCTCTCTCTCTCTCTCTCTCTCTCTCTCTCTCCATCGCATGTTCTCCCCACCCCCACCCCGCACACACATGTCAACTCTTTCTTTCTTTCACACAAGTAACACTAAATAATTCGTTTTATAGAATAACCATCACCACAAAATTTATCGTCATTTTCTTGAAATTACAGTAAGCATCGTAGAATTAAAAAAATTGTCGTTATTTTCTTAGAATTATAGTTAAATAGGTTTAATAACAGTTTATCAAAAGAATGCTGCTTATTGTCTTCGAATAATAGTTAGCATCGTAGAATAACAATCACTAAAATAATTGTCATTACTTTCATCGAACTATCGTTAATTTCGTAGAATAACCATCACCAAAAATAAATTATCGTTATTTTCTTAGAATATCAATAATTAAAAGATGTATCGTTATTCTCTTGAAAATAAATAAGAATCAACATTTTACTACAACATACCATCTGTGGCAAGCAGACTGCTGATAGCAAAGAAATCGTGAACTGTTTTTTCATTTTGTGCATTTCAACATTTATTGAGCGAAATTTTCTGAATTTTGTCGTTACTTTTTGGTCAAGCTATTTTACAAACTAAGTCTTCCATCAAAGCCTTGATTATGTGAGAGTAAAAGTGGACTCTGTCAGATTTGATGCATTACCCTGAAAGCAGCCAAACCTTTAGCACTTTTCCTTTAATTTCTGAACCGGCTTGCATTATGCTTTAAGATGTAATTTGGTCCTGGTATGTTTATAAATTCTGGGAGTGCTTTTAGTGGTGGTGATTAGTGTTAGAAGCAGGCTTTTAGAGGATAAATTAAAATAATAACTGAAAAGTCCATGGGGTTGAAGTTTGAAGGGGAAGGCATACAGTCTTGCATATAATTAGACATATTAATGGATATGAATCTTGGGAAGTGAATAAGCGAAAAGAGAAATAAGTTGAAGCAACAACCACGTGATTCCTGATAAAAATGATATGCTTACCATATCTATCATCCATCCATATATCCATATATCTATATATCTATCTATCTATCTAATCTATCTATATATCTGTCTGTCTGTATGTCTGTTTGTCTGTCTATCTATCTATCTATCTATCTATCTATCTATCTATCTATCTACCAATCAATGTATGTATGCTCTTTTCTCACCAAAAACGGCGCATAAGGCATAAACAACTGATCTCCAGTTGTAACAGTGTGACACCACTATTTTTAGATCTTGTATTGTGCCGAGGCCCATAGTTGAGCCCTCTCGGGTGATTGTTCTTCTGTGTGTTTCCTTGGGTCTCCCTATTTTCCGAACACCCCTTGGTGTCCATTCGAGTGCTTGCAATGGGAAACGGCTGTTGTTCATTCTAAGGACGTGTCCGATGTATGTCCATCGTTTTTTTTTCGAATGATGGTCGACACGTATAGTTGGTTTGTCTCTGTTCTTATCGAGTCATTAGTTTTATTAGGGAATAGTAGGCCGATAACGGTTGTGATTCACAGATGTGTGTAAGCGTGATATGAAGGTCCTAACCATGAGTCTAACATTCTGGGAAGAAGAAGATGCAAACCGATCCAGATGGAGATGTACTATAAAGGGTCACCCCACACAAAGTGAAGATGGGGTCTTGCAAACACAGAGAGGCGAAACGACAACGGCACAAGAAGAAAGAACACAAGAAAAAGTATATATATGTTGTTACCTTTCCAAGTCGTATCATCCTACAGTCAGTCATGACTCAAATATGCTACTATATACGTAATGTTATTTATCAGTCAATTGTGTAGCTATGCTCAGATCTTTACAATGTCTGGGTTTTCCTTTTTCACGGTCCATTATATTCTGAAAACTTTCCTGAAAACAATTTAGCGAGGAAGATTCATTTTTGTGTCTTTGGTGCGTTGTTGTTTTTTTTGTGTTGGACATGTTTCGGTTCCATACTTTGCCGCAGGGAAAATTCATGTCTTAGGAATTTTACGTTTTTGCTGTTTTTTTAGTGTTCAGCCCAACATTTCTAATTTTTTTTAACATCTGCATTGTTATGGCTATTATTCTCTTGATTTCCTTTTTAACAGTCTTCGATGTTGTGATGATGGCGAAGATATATTAGAAACTTGTGGCGTTTCGATTTTTGTATCTTCTACACCAACATTAGGACCTTATTTCGTTTTGTCGGTAGTTATTATTTTGGTTTTACTGAAGTTCGAGTAGAGATTTTGCTTTTCTCTGTGATGATACATCTATATAACTCGCTCTGGTGTCTTTAAGAGGATGTGTGTTATTTGCATATAACAGTTTTGATATGTTGTTTCCATCGATTGTAAGAGAAGCGTGTCCAGCTTTTTGTAATTGTTCCATTGGAGGGAGTAAAGGCTTGCATCGATATATAATGACAATGTAATCCATTTAGCTGTGAGCTGGCAGCTCTTGATAGCCCAATGCCTCCCGGACAAAAGCACACATCCTCCTCAATTGTTGTAGTGATGTGTAGAGTGTGTTGTATGTGGTGGGGAGTGGTGGGAGCAGCTGGTGTTGCAGACCGGCTAGTCTTGAGGATAAAGTCTGGAGGTAAACCATTGGCTGCTAGTGGTCGTGGCAGAATCTGCATTTGGTTCACGTAGTCGGTCTATTATATTGGTATAAGATGTTTGATGATAGGTACATGGCCTGGTCTCAGCTTAAAGATCAAACTCTGGTCTCTTCTTTTCAGCTTTTTGGCTGGGTCCTGAGGATTTGGTATTGCTTGGTGTTTGTCAAACGATACCACCAGTTTAATAACAACCTCATCAAGCAGCGACCATTAGTCTTCGATGTGGATGTGCATCAGATAATATGAATACACGTATTGTGCACTTGGAGATTTCTTTTTCATGAAGGTTCTTGAAGAAGAACGTAATGTAGGTAATTATTTTACTGAATTCCGACAGAAACTTTCTGAAAAATGTTATACCAGGTGATGAAAGCTGGAATTATTGATAGATGTCGACACTAAAAGGCAATGGGCTGGAACGGCATAGCCGCGACCAAATTAAAAACAAATCAGAGTCACCCAAATGTAAAGGTTCTTTTGATCGTATAATTTTTATTAGAGGGGCACAGATGGTCGTGAGTTTGTTCTATGCAGTCAGACGACCAATAAAGAGTATTATCAGGCTGTGATAAGGCGTTTGAGGGAGACATACGAAGAAAGAGGCCTGAAGTTTCGACAAACAAAACCTAGATACTGCACCACGACAATGCACCTGAACACACGTCACTACCTATTTGTGACTTGTTGGCACATCATGGACGACGGTTGTTCTACATTCATCAGCTCATTCTCAAGATTTAGCCTCTGCAGACGTTTTTTTTTGTTTTTTTGTTTTTTTTGTTATCAAAGCTGAAATCCACCCTTAAAAGTTCGCTGATTTCAGATCCTGGAAGAGATCAAAGAATATTCGCTTCGGGACCAGCACGCTATTCCAGAAAACGAGTTCCAGAACACATTCAAAATTTTGAAAAATACGGTTGGAGCGATGTATCAACAGTAGAGGGAACAATTTCAAAGCAGACAAGTTTGAATAAATTATAAGTTAAGAATGTATTTCTTATTTTGTTCAAAGTTGGTTTCTTTTTGACTGCCTATTGTGTGCGTGTGTGTGTGTATGAAAAAAGCAACACACAAGTCTCTTCAAGTGAAAGGCAATGTTTTGTTAACGGCCGTAGGATTTGTTAATGGTCTAAGTGTTGTTAACGGTCGAAGGAATTGTTAACGGGTTGTGGGTAATGTTAAACTTCGTGGGTTTTGTTAACGGGTTGTGGGTCTTGTTAACTGGTCGTAGGTCTTGTTAACGGATGTGGGTTATGTTTGTTGGTGGATATGGTCTTGTTAGCGTGGGTCGTGTTAACACTTTCCGGTCATGTTAACGGCTGTGGGTCGTGTTAACGAGTTGTGGGTTCTTGCTAAAGGTCGTGGCCTTTTTTTACAGGCTTGTGGGTCTTGCTAATTTGTGTGGGTTTTGTTAACAGGTTGTGTGTCTTATTAACGGGTCGTAGATCTTGTGTTTGCTCGTGGGTCTTGCTAACGGTCATGATTCTTGTTTCTGATCCTAGAGTTTGTTAACGATTGCGATTGTTGATAACGTCCGCTGGTCTTGTTAATGCTCGTGGGTCTTATTAACGGGTCGTAGATCTTGTTAATGCTCGTGGGTCTTATTAACGGGTCGTAGATCTTGTTAATGCTCCTGGGTCTTATTAACGGGTCGTAGATCTTGTTAATGCTCGTGGGTCTTATTAACGGGTCGTAGATCTTGTTAATGCTCGTGGGTCTTATCAACGGGTCGTAGATCTTGTTAATGCTCGTGGGTCTTATCAACGGGTCGTAGATCTTGTTAATGCTCGTGGGTCTTATTAACGGGTCGTAGATCTTGTTAATGCTCGTGGGTCTTATTAACGGGTCGTAGATCTTGTTAATGCTCGTGGGTCTTATTAACGGGTCGTAGATCTTGTTAATGCTCGTGGGTCTGATTAACGGGTCGTAGATCTTGTTAATGCTCGTGGGTCTTATTAACGGGTCGTAGATCTTGTTAATGCTCGTGGGTCTTATTAACAGGTCGTAGATCTTGTTAATGCTCGTGGGTCTTATTAACGGGTCGTAGATCTTGTTAATGCTCGTGGGTCTTATTAACGGGTCGTAGATCTTGTTAATGCTCGTGGGTCTTATTAACGGGTCGTAGATCTTGTTAATGCTCGTGGGTCTTATTAACGGGTCGTAGATCTTGTTAATGCTCGTGGGTCTTATTAACGGGTCGTAGATCTTGTTAATGCTCGTGGGTCTTATTAACGGGTCGTAGATCTTGTTAATGCTCGTGGGTCTTATTAACGGGTCGTAGATCTTGTTAATGCTCGTGGGTCTTATTAACGGGTCGTAGATCTTGTTAATGCTCGTGGGTCTTATTAACGGGTCGTAGATCTTGTTAATGCTCGTGGGTCTTATTAACGGGTCGTAGATCTTGTTAATGCTCGTGGGTCTTATTAACGGGTCGTAGATCTTGTTAATGCTCGTGGGTCTTATTAACGGGTCGTAGATCTTGTTAATGCTCGTGGGTCTTATTAACGGGTCGTAGATCTTGTTAATGCTCGTGGGTCTTATTAACGGGTCGTAGATCTTGTTAATGCTCGTGGGTCTTATTAACGGGTCGTAGATCTTGTTAATGCTCGTGGGTCTTATTAACGGGTCGTAGATCTTGTTAATGCTCGTGGGTCTTATTAACGGGTCGTAGATCTTGTTAATGCTCGTGGGTCTTATTAACGGGTCGTAGATCTTGTTAATGCTCGTGGGTCTTATTAACGGGTCGTAGATCTTGTTAATGCTCGTGGGTCTTATTAACGGGTCGTAGATCTTGTTAATGCTCGTGGGTCTTATTAACGGGTCGTAGATCTTGTTAATGCTCGTGGGTCTTATTAACGGGTCGTAGATCTTGTTAATGCTCCTGGGTCTTATTAACGGGTCGTAGATCTTGTTAATGCTCGTGGGTCTTATTAACGGGTCGTAGATCTTGTTAATGCTCGTGGGTCTTATTAACGGGTCGTAGATCTTGTTAATGCTCGTGGGTCTTATTAACGGGTCGTAGATCTTGTTAATGCTCGTGGGTCTTATTAACGGGTCGTAGATCTTGTTAATGCTCGTGGGTCTTATTAACGGGTCGTAGATCTTGTTAATGCTCGTGGGTCTTATTAACGGGTCGTAGATCTTGTTAATGCTCGTGGGTCTTATTAACGGGTCGTAGATCTTGTTAATGCTCGTGGGTCTTATTAACGGGTCGTGTGACTTGGACACTGCATACCTAATTTACCATTACAGCCAAATTCCCATTGTTGAAATAAACCGAGAGTACTTTTATGGTGCGTAATAAAGGCCGCTTGTCCATACTATCCACACATAGTGCACATATTAGGTTTTAATTGTATCTCCGATAAAAAAATTAAACTATGATTTTACAAAAGTTGTGAATTAATGTTCTTGTTTACAGAAGTATAACACTCAAACTGCTAGTCCAGCTGCGTCTAAATAGGAATAAACAAACAGAGGATGAAATTGTAATAACATATTTATGCCGTGGTAAGAATGCAAATCTTGCATAACTTTTCACTG
Organism: Ariolimax columbianus; assembly: GCA_036924085.1. NCBI lineage: Eukaryota > Metazoa > Mollusca > Gastropoda > Stylommatophora > Arionidae > Ariolimax > Ariolimax columbianus. The sequence goes on from JAVGWX010000012.1 coordinate 75,582,382, forward strand.
CTGCCTTGTGTTTTACTTGTTTACGGAATGGTGAGAAAACCCTTAGAGAGAGTACGCATCCTGTGCTACTTCCAGTTATCTCGACTGCGTCTTGCCACTGGATTAGAGTAGCATGAGGCGAGAGGACTAGGCTGATGCCAGCGCAAAGTGAATGTCCCAATTTAATCTATTCAAGCCTGCACGGTTCCCAAATATCTAGGCGTGACATTACACCGTACATTGTCTTACATAACGTACTGCCAAGACACAAAGCGTAAGATACACGCAAGAAATAATATCATAAGAAAACTGACGCGCACAACATAGAGGGCACAGCCATCAGTCCTTCGGACATTTACACTTGCCTTGTGTTTCTCTGAAGCTGAATACGCTTCGCCAGTCTGGATAAAACTCTGTTCATGCGAAACTAGTTGATACAGTAATAAATGAGGCGGATCGGATAGTATCAGGGTGCCTAAAACCCACCCCATTGATAAAATATACCCATTAATTGGCAGAGCACCCCCCAAGATCCTAAGAAGCCTCGCAGCAGAAATCGAACGGGAAAAACAGGAGCACGACCCATGGCACCCACTGTTTGGACATCAGGGACAAAACACAAGACTCAAATCCAGACATAGCTTTCTAAAAACAACACACCCCATATATACAAATAGTGAAAGTCGTATCGAGAAGTATCACGAATTGGTGCAGGCCCCAGAGATGGAACTTCGGGAAGAACCTGTCCCCGGACATCATCTACCACACACAACATGGAAGTCACTGAACAGATTCAGAACTGGTGTATGACGGGGCAAGAGGGATATGGGACATCATCTACCACACACAACATGGAAGTCACTGAACAGATTCAGAACTGGTGTATGACGGGGCAAGAGGGATATGGGACATCATCTACCACAAACAACATGAAAGTCACTGAACAGATTCAGAACTGGTGTATGACGGGGCAAGAGGGATATGGGACATCATCTACCACACACAACATGGAAGTTACTGAACATATTCAGAACTGGTGTATGACAGTGCAAAAAGAATATGGTGATGATGACACATGTACTTGAGGCGCAATACAGGAACCCCATATATACAAATAGTGAAAGTCATATCGAGAAGTAGCACGAATTTGTGCAGGCCCCAGAGATGGAACTTCGGGAAGAACCTGTCCCCGGACATCATCTACCACACACAACATGGAAGTCACTGAACAGATTCAGAACTGGTGTATGACGGGGCAAGAGGGATATGGGACATCATCTACCACACACAACATGGAAGTCACTGAACAGATTCAGAACTGGTGTATGACGGGGCAAGAGGGATATGGGACATCATCTACCACAAACAACATGAAAGTCACTGAACAGATTCAGAACTGGTGTATGACGGGGCAAGAGGGATATGGGACATCATCTACCACACACAACATGAAAGTCACTGAACAGATTCAGAACTGGTGTATGACGGGGCAAGAGGGATATGGGACATCATCTACCACAAACAACATGAAAGTCACTGAACAGATTCAGAACTGGTGTATGACGGGGCAAGAGGGATATGGGACATCATCTACCACACACAACATGGAAGTTACTGAACATATTCAGAACTGGTGTATGACAGTGCAAAAAGAATATGGTGATGATGACACATGTACTTGAGGCGCAATACAGGAACCAGACCACCTGATGACCTGCCCCAACCTCCAGGAAACATGCAATAGAAGAGACATGCTGGAGGCAAATGACAAAGCAATCCATGTCGCTGGATACTGGATGCAAGATATATAAATATTTAACGTGGTGCTTGGACACGGAAAGTAAGTTGGTATCCATTCAAGCGCAAGTTATATCACTAGAGGAGCCGACAAAGTAAAAATCTTCGATAAAATGAACATCTCGTAGCAGAAGTCTGATGATGTCGCCATCTTTGTGTGCGAGGGCTACTATTATTACAAAACTTAAGGCAGACCGCAACGATACCAAATAAAAATAAATTAATTAAACGGTAACAATAGTAAACACTATTTCAGAAATGGAAGTAATATAGACTCTAGCATTGGTGTGTAGAATGTAGTATTATTAGTATCTCTGCATGTGAATCTTGAACAGTCAGTAAACAAGCAGGAAAACACCGTAAAGTGATGTCAATGAGGTTCTGCTGAGAAAGCTAAGCTTGTGCAGATAAGATGTAAAGAAAATACATTAATACAAAAACAATAATATTATTCTCGTATACAAGATATATTGTGAAAAATATTAAGATACAAAACAATTTAAGAAATATCTTAAGGCTTGGTAACGACTGCTCAGTATAAAGCTGTATGGAGTCAGTAGGGTGAAAGAGGCATAATATCTGCCGACGCTCGTAGAGGCCTTCTAGTTGCAGAGAAAAGGAAAGACTAAAGAGATCGGGGACAACCCGTCAAGCCAGCCTCATCAGCATGGTTGTATTTGCCTGTGGCTGGTATGTACTCGCGGATCGGACGTTACAACCAAAGCAGGCAGTGTCAAAATACAGAAGACAGAGCTGGAAAAACTTTCAGGGGGGCGCCACGTGCATGGACAACAGAGACTGATGATGGTCATGTAAAATAAAGTAAGTAGCCGAACATTGCTTCTTACAACGGCCAGCCTATTTGGCTGTTAACAGTTTCTTGACATATTGATTGCCATTACTTTCTGTACGTGTAGAAGCAATCGCATAGAGCAAAATTATGTGTTTTCCAAGCAGCACACGCTGGGATTCGAATCAGGTGTGTTGGGATTTTGAAACAGACGTTTCACCCCTAGGTGACGCAGACTTCCATCATTATGATGATGAAGAAATATTGTTCTTCTGTGTTCTTTAGAGCTAATACTAGAGAAAATCTGTTTCTGTCTTACGCTCAGTGTTTGTCACTGCCAGAACATGAAACATAAGTAGGTCCGTTATTGTTTAAAGGATTGCCTGTCTATTCTACTGGCGATGACACGCACCTTTCAACCCCAGACCGTAGCCATTTGTAGATTATACCCGGTCGTATTGCCAGTATAGGGATTCGCTTTTATATCTCTTTGTATAATGTTTCTATGTGTGGTCCACTATGTCGGATTGGGGAGGAATGCTAACGTCTGGTCACGCAAACTATACTGATCAGACATGTTAGTTAAGGCTATGCAAAATATACTGGCCAAAATCCTCATTGGCTTCCTCGTAGCCCTACGTGGAAACGGGGTATTTTTATGACAGCCTAGCTAACGAGGTGAGCGATAGACATGATACCCGTATTAGTGATCGACACTCAGATGAAACGAAGCATAGGACAACCACCTGGAGGACACTGGTCCACCTTCATCAGCACGCTCGGGATGTAATGAAAGCTACTGCAACCCATCACTTAACGTACTTTTCAGGCGGCACACAAGAGTAGATCTGCTCATTGTGGGTATCCACAACAACAACAATGTCAGTGTTTGCAGTACAGTGATTATGCCAATCCTTTCTGTACGTAGAGAAGTGGTCCTGCCAAGAAAATCTTGGACTTGTCCATTGAAACTGGACACGAAGTGACTTTCAACTTGGTATGTTGGGATTGTAATCGAAGCTTGCGCTAGACTCACGCCCCTACGACATGGCTCCACTAGATAGTTCAGCCTGTACGACAACAAATTATTTCTATATTTTGGTAAGTTCTGACTATATCACTGTTTCATCCGAGTTATCACATAACAATATCACTGTTTCAGCTGATCAGACGCTTTCAAAATTATCGCTGTACGTGATATATCTTATGAGGGGGACTCAATGGTTTCGAGGTATGGTGTCCGCTCGGGTGTCGTAGGTCGTGGGTTCAAATCATGGTGAAGACCGAGATTTTTTTTCACATGGATCTTGTGGTGAAAATTCCTAAAGTCTTTGGACAGTGAGATCGAACTCCCGTGTTCAGTGTCGAGCACGTCAAAAATTTCTTGACAGTTGGAAATCAAAAAGAATAGGCTTAACGGCCGATTCCCGGACAAAATTCAAGTTCAAAATCTAGCCATGTTATTTGTACATTTCTGCAGGTGGTTTGTTAAGAGCAGCAATAGATGACGCTTAACTGGCTGTAGGTCTTCTTAGCTCTAGTGTTTGAGTCTGTTAAGATAGTCTCGCACGTCGGTTAAACCACCCTCCAAGAAACTTGTCGTATACAGTATATCTAAACCAGTATAAATACGTTAAGTTAAGTTATAACGATTATATCGTCTCCACTGTCATATCTTACACAAACAGTATCATTTCACCTGATACATTTCATATTAATAACAGCAGTTAACCAAATCTACCTTATAACCCAAAGTATCGCTTTACCAGGTAAATCTTTAAAATGTGATTATCTAAGCATAGCTTATGTTCTGTACCTGTGACCATGTCTGGGAATGATAATCCGAGGTAGCTGATTTGCTGCAAGAAATATCGAAATTATTCACTTAGCGAATCCAATAATCCATTCCTGGAAAGTTTGAGAGTGATGGTAATTGACTTGATGAGTATTGATAACGCATGCACTTAATTCTGCACGCCATGCTAAGAAACATTTAAATGGAAAGTCATTAAAGATTGTTGTCATAATGTAGTTGATCTTGCAGATAACATTAGTTGGGCAAGAGGACTTTTTTACCTGGTTCTAAAAATGTGTCGAGGAAGAGTAAAACTGAAACGTGCCATGTATGTTATATAAGGTACGGCTGGGCTTTGAGCGGCATTCTCACTCTATAGTAGAAAAATGTCACAAGTGACAGAAAAAAACATTCCTACTGTCCATGGTAGAAGAGGATCGGTTATTTGTCAGAGTTTTGTATTTATATTGTTGTTCGTCCATCACGACTGATGAATACCATTTCTTTTTTCGTACTTCCATTTCTTTCATTTTATTTTTTCATTTTATTTTTGCATCGCCTTATTTATCTATTCCCCAAGGTGGTGTGCTTTGCACTGTGGCTTTTATTTTGCGCCTCTCTGCCCAGTGCATCCGACTTCAGCATGCATTTTATGTAAGGGTCTGCTTCCTCCTGCAATTTCTAAGGGTTTGTTTCCCTGGGGTAACGGCCGGTGCTGTGATGGGGATCGAACCCATAACCTTTGGTTGTGAACCATGTAACTTAACCACTAGCCTGTTCTTTCATTTAATTAGCCTTTGGGTTGGGCTTGTGGGTGAGTGTGAAGATGATTGACGAGTCCAATGTGGGATCTGGAAAAACTCCGGCAGTGAGAGCATGGAATGTATGCTGTACGAGCCAATGATAGTTCAAGGGCTGTTATGGCTATTTCCGTTTTCCTGCTGCAGCATTTTTTAAGCCTAGCTTGACGCTGCACTTCTAGGGAGGGCTGTGCGCCAGGCTGTACGGTCTTGCAAATGTTTCGGAGTTTATGTTGAAAGCCTTTAGTGATGTCCAAAGCCTATCCTTAAAGCGCTATTTTTAGTTCCCATGGGAACGTTTGCCCTTCTCCACCTCCCCATAGAAGATTAAATTTGCTAGCCGATAGTCTGGCATACTTCTTCTTCTTCTTCTTCATCGTACGCTGTTTACAGCGATATTTACGTTGCACTGCTTTATTTTGTTAAGCCTGTGGCTCATTGCATCCGATTTCAACAGGCGTTTCTGTAGGGATGCCCTCCTGAGCCTTTGGCTGTCCCCAGCCTATCTGCAAGGTAGCAGTTGTTTTTGGTCAGAGTTGTCTCTCTTAGGGAAGTTGTCTTGCAGGACTAACGAGTCTTTCCCACTCGTGTCTATAGGGTTTGGAAATGATATGATAATGTTGCATACGAACCACATGACCCTCCCGGCGAATCTGTTATTCCATCAAATTGTTTTCATTAATAGGTACACCAGTTCTCTCAAGAACGTCAGTATCCATTATCCTAACCTGCCATTGGATATTCATCACCCTCTTAAAACAAAGTGTGTAAAAGTGGTTTAGCTTCTTTACGTGATGCCTGTATGCACTCCATGATTCACTTGCAGCAGCACTGCGACAACCAGTTATATTTAAGATCAACCACTTCCACACACTCTGCCTCCTGAAGATAAAAATGGGAGGATATGTTTCTAGAAAGCCATGTTCTTGAAAGAGCTAGGAGGTTGACGTTTAAAGTCTGGTCAGAAAAAAAAATACTGATCGGACATGTTAGTCAGGGTCAAGTAAAATATACTGATCGGACATGTTAGTCAGGGTCAGGCAAAACATACTGATTGGGCATGCCAGTCAGGGTCAGGTAAAATATACTGATCGGACATGTTAGTCAGGGTCAGGTAAAATATACTGATCGGACATGTTAGTCAGGGTCAGGCAAAACATACTGATTGGGCATGCTAGTCAGGGTCAGGTAAAATATACTGATCGGACATGTTAGTCAGGGTCAGGTAAAATATACTGATCGGACATGTTAGTCAGGGTCAGGTAAAATATACGGTCCAAGACCCACACCTCACTTCCACGTAGGTCTTCCTGAAAACGGGCTGTTTTCATGGTCAGTTGCATAAGGAGTTATCGGATCTTCCTGACCATCTTGATAATGAGTGACACACAGTAGATCCTAAGCATTGCACAACCGCCAGGAGGAGACTAGTCCACCTTCATCAGCACGCTCGGGATGTGAGGAACGCTACTGCAAACCTGTCACGTATGTTGATGTGGTGGAGTGGTAAGATACTGGCATCTCAAAGCGATGAACAGAAACGGTGTGCGGTCTAGTCCTGTAGGTTTCAAGAGAATCCTAGTCAAGAGTAGAGTTACCTGAGGTACCTCCACTGTGTCTTCACGCACGTGCGCACGCACGCACACACATAGACACACAAACACATACACACACACACACAGACACACACTCACACACACAGATCCACACTCACTCACACAGACACACACTCACACAAACAGACACACACTCACACACACAGACACACACTCACTCACACAGACACACACTCACACACAGAGACACACACTCACACAAACACCCACACAAACAGACACACACTCACACACACAGACACATACTCACTTACACAGAGGCACTCACACACACAGACACACATTTACACACACAGACACACACTCACACACACACCCACACACACCGTCACACACACAGACACACACTCACACACCCAGACACACACACACAGACACACACTCACACACTCACACACACACAGACACACACGCACACACACTCACACACATAGACACACACTCACACACACACACACTCACACACACACAGCCCCACACTCACACACACAGACACACTCACACACACATACACACACTTACACATAGAGACACACACTCACACACACAGTCACACACTCACACACACAGACACACACTCACACAGACACAAACTCACACACACAGACACACATTCACACACACAGACACACACTCACACACACAAACACACACAGACACACTCACACACATAAACACACACTCACACACATGCACACTCACACACACAGACACACACACACACACACACACACTCACACACACAGACAGGTTCATGTGTTACACATGTGAATGTGTGCGTACGTCTAGACTTATGTTCCAATTCGTCTATACACATATTTTAATATGTATGTCTTTGTGCTGTCATATTGATATTTTCTTATTAACCTTTATCTTACTTAATTTACATTCCTCGATTCCCAAATTCTCCCTCACTCTCTGGTTAATGCCTACCGACTCAGTTATTCCAGTATATGTAGTGTATTTTATTATTTGTTTGGTGTTTGGATTTGTTCTTTGTCCCTGACGAAGGTCTTACGACCGTAACGTGAATTTAGTTTTGCTTATCTGGTTCGGTAGCTGACCCATAGTAGTATGGAACCCTAGTTAAATAATTAAGTCAGCTGTGTTTTTTTTTTTTAAGTAAATGACAAGTTGAAAGTTTTAGAATGGTTTTCAGCTGGTAAGAAGAAACATGTAATACGATAGTGATTTCTGGGATGTCCGGCAATAAGCTTCCTCTTTCTGTATTTCGGCTACCCCATATTTCCAGGATCTAGTGCACATGGCTGAACATCACGAGATGTGGGCCCGTCACCCTGTTTGGCGACAGTGCCAGTTTTGATATGTGTAAGAAATTACATATGGGCAAATAATGGTCTAGCACATCTGCTGGGAGCGATTAGGCCCTGTCCCTTCAGCAACGTGCCCAAAACACATCGCTCACACGCTGAGTGATCCCTTTAATTCTCAAAGTTGTCTTCCCAATTCAGCGGTCTGCTCGACTCCCTTAAGGGAGTCCTCGTATACGTCAGTCGGGACACTTACTATACAACCAGAATGCGACAGTTTTTCATTCCCAGATATTGGATGTTCAATGAGAACTGCAACTGGCAGTGTGAGATTTTGCTGCAGGGTGTTGCCATGGCAGTGGTCGATCCTTGAAACTGGCCATTGATGTCTGATTGAACATTATTATTACTATTATCTTGGTCACGCGAGCAGTCCAAAGTGCACTGCCTTGTATGGATAGGTGCAGTTGCAGCATGTTATAACTTGTGTATGTGCTCTGGGGTGGCTGTCTGGGACATCTTCAACAGGAGTAGTCATCGTGTCAGACTCCCAAACAGCACTAAAAAGCCTGAAAAATACTGAACTTAATGATCTAAGAGCAGTACTCTGTCAACTATGCCAGCAGTCCGCACCAAAAAGAGTAGTGGTGCAGTGAGTTCCATCCCACTGTAACATCCACGGCAACGAGGAAGCAGACAGACTGGCAAAAGAAGGTGCAAGACTATCACAACCAGATACTAGTGTGACATACGAAAAGTCAAAAAAGGCTCATTAGAGCTAGATACATGACCGAATGGGAAACAGAACATAATGGCTACACAAAAAACGATGCCTATTACTAGTTGAACAGAAGAGAGCAGGTCGTGGTCTTCTGACTTCGCACCATGAAGCCCATGGTGGAAAGCCTAAGCAAGGCAATAATGCAAGCCGCCACTGAAACCATCCCAAGAGGAGCTAGGAAAAACTATAAGCCCTACTGGAATGATGAGTTGCAGAAAGCGGAAGATGCAGTAACAAATGCTAGGAACATGGCAGAGCGAGAACAATCTATGGAGTCAAACATCGACCTCAACGCCGCCACGGCGAAATACAAATACACTCTCAAGCAAACAGCAAGAGAAAGCTGGAAAAACAAAACGGAAAGCCTAAACCTGGACAAAGACGGGAACAAGCTATGGAAGCTAGTCAGAGCCATGAACGGCGAAACCCCGGCAAACAAACAAATTACCATCAAGCAGGGCGAAAACTTGCTCACAGGTAAGAAAGCCGCAAACGCTTTTGTCGATCACTATGCCAGAGAAAACCACATCGAGGTCCCTGCAGATAAGCAAACAGACATTAGCGAAGAGCTAAAGGGGCACGACAACATCAATACGGCACCTGAAGAGCACATGATGGCCAAATTAACAATGAGCGAAATGGAAGAAGCTATGAGAACATTAAAGAAAAGGAAATCTCCCGGAAAAGACGGGATAACAAACGAAATGCTGATGGGGCTGGGCCAAACAGCGAAGAGGAAACTGCTATCTGTCCTGAACCAAAGCTGGAAAAGGGGAATTGTACCCCAGGCATGGAAAGACGCAATACTGGTACCAGTACCAAAAACAGGAAAGGACAAAACAGATCCAAATGGATACAGGCCCATCAGCCTACTGAGCTGTGTCGGCAAGCTGATGGAACGTATGATAAACACCAGACTGATGTGGCATCTGGAAGAAAAATGAATACTAATTCCACAGCAAGCCGGCTTTAGACAGCACAGATCCACTGAGGACCAGGTCATCCTCATAGCCCAGGAAATAGAAGATGCCTACCAGGCACAGAAACACACAGTAGCTGTTTTGGTGGATCTGGAAAAGGCATTTGACAAAGTCTGGAAAGACGGACTTAGAGCCAAGCTAAGAAGAAGTGATGTTTGTGGGAAAATGTACAAGTGGATCAACCACTACCTCAAACAAAGAACGGCCAGAGTTCAAGTACAAGCGCAGATGAGCAAAAAGGTGACACTCGAGTAGGGTTTACCCCAAGGGGGAGTACTGCCACCCACACTCTTCCTGGTATATATAAACGACATTACAGAGAATATTTCAAGGAGAGTCCATAGCTAAATGTTTGCAGACGATCTCGCTATGTGGACCTCTGAAAAGAATCTCACCATAGCAAGAAATTGGATGCAGCAGGCCCTAACATCGCTGGAAGAGTGGGCGAACTCATGGCTGGTCAAAATAAACGAGGAGAAAACCACATGCACAATATTCTCGCTTTCAATCAAACCCCAAAATACCAAATTAAGCTTAAATGGCAAATTCCTGCAGCCAAACGACAACCCAACCTATCTGGGAGTCACATTTGATCGGCGCATGACATGGAAAAGTCAGATCGAGAGAAATCGAATGAGAGCCAGAGAAAGAATGGCAATCATGAGGAAACTTGCTGGCACAAGCTGGGGAGCAGACGAAGGCATACTAAAGAAACTGTACACTGGAAGAGTGAGACCAGTTCTCGAGTATGGCATTGCGGCATGGACAACAGCAGCGAAGGCGAACTTCGATAAAGTTAGCAAACTTCAAAACCAAGCCATGAGAGTTATAACAGGAGGCATGAAGTCAACGCCAATTGTAGAACTTGAAAAGATTACAAAACTGCAATCCATGACCGATAGAAGAGACTGCAGAGCCCAGCTGCAGTCAGAGAAACTCCGAAGACTGACTGACCATCCAATGCACCAGAGACTAAACAATTTGGGAAATGGGAAACTAAAGCGGAGAAACTTTGCAGAAATAGCCAAAGCAAAGATGCACGAAGATCCCATAAACGCACTAACAACACCAAAACCCATCACTACTGCACGAAAACCTACCTGGAGGCAGGATATATTTCCAGAGGTGGTAGAAAATATACCAGGTATTGGAAACAAAAAACTGCCAGGTTGAAAAAGAAAGGAGAGATACTACCCTAAGCTTCATATCGAAAAGCTACCCAAGCATGGACTGGACCAATGCATACACCGACGGTTCTGTAACAAACAATACACAGAACGGAGGGGCAGGAGCATTCCTGAACCTACCAAATGGCAAACAAATAACTCTGTCATTCGCTACTGGTAAGTACACAAGCAATTTCAGAGCGGAGGCAGAGGCACTGAGGGCGGCAGTGGAAGAAATGGTGACACACAATGAAAATGAAAGCCATGTAGTCCTGCTTACAGATGCTCTCGCCGTAGTCACAGCGCTAAAAACCAGAAAAACACTGAGCTTAATGACTTAAGAGCAGCACTCTGCAAACTGTGCCAGCAGTCCGCACCAAAAATGGTAGTGGTACAGTGGGTCCCATGACACTGCAACATCCAAGGCAACGAGGAGGCAGACAGACTGGCAAAAAAAGGTGCAAGACTACCACAAACAGATACTAGTATGACGTACGAAGAGTCAAAACGGCTTATCAAAGCCAGATACATGACCAAATGGGAAACCGAACATACTGGTTACACCAAAAACGATGCCTATTACCAGTTGAACCGAAGAGAACAGGTCGTTGTCTTCAGACTTCGCACTGGCCACAATAGACTGAGGTACCACCTATTCAACAAATTGAAGATAGGTGGTACCGACGAATGCCCGTGCGGTACTAGTAAAATGACCGTTGAACATTTGCTGCAAAACTGCCCGACATACGAGGATCAGAGAAAACAGATGTGGCCATCACCAGTGGCAACACTAGACAAGCTCTTTGGCAGTGTCGACAGCGTCAGTATGACCGCTGCTTTTTTCGAAAAAATACAGATTGACGTCTGATAGCGTACGACGAAGAAGAAGAAGAAGACTCCCAAACACTTCTTCGGAAGGTGCAGAATGGGTGGCTACGGCAGGAGTAGATAGCAGCGCTGGAGATCTCAAAACTCCAGAGGCTGGTGTGGATTTACTGGACTGGTCATGTCGGGGTTCCGGGCAACGAGCGTCACACGCACCCGTAACAGGCACAGTGGACATGGATAAAGGTGACATAGTGAAGAACCACCTAATGGAAAACGACACTGCTTTGGGTGAGCCTGCAAGGCACAGGCTGCGGCACTTTGAAATCAAATTATGATTCAGTGGATCAGGGAAGCTGAGAGGACGAAACAGGAAGGTGTACAACCAACAGGCTACAGGCACTATCAGCATCCACACTTTGCGCCATCTGCTGAGAGAGACAGAGCACCTATGGGTATGCCCGGAGTGCAGTGAAGTCGACTCCTAGAACAGAACAGAACAGTATGTGCTTATTAAGTCTGGCGTGTTCTGTCCTGTGTATAGCTATGGAGTTTAAATGTGCAGCTTCTATCCCCTTTGTTTAATCTTCAGGCAGGACAAAGTACCTTCCTCTTCGTCGTTAGTTCTCAAACTTCCACTAACAAGCTCTGAAAATGCATTTGCAAGTAGCAGGATGTTGACCAGAGAACACAATGCGTTGTATCGCAGTTTACAGATTGGCTGCGATATTTGCATCTTCTGGTCCGACACATCCGGCTTCAGCAAGCATTTTTGGGTACCAGATTAGCCCTCCGTCTTCTTCTCTGCCAGTCTGCTCTGTTACAGCCCATTATCCAGTATCACCGCGTGAAAGTATAAGGTTCTTGGCAGCTCTGGTTCGCTTGCCCTGATGCCAGTAGTCACATTTGGTAGTATATTTAGAAGATATATTTACTATTAAGGCAATGCGCCAGCAGCTCATAGAACAGATGTGTTCTGATTTAGGCAAAAATATGACTAGTGTTACGCTGAGATAATATGTGAGAGGAAAATGATAAAGCCGTTGATTTGCTGTTTTGATGAAAGTGAAGCAAAGGCTTCCAGCTGCAGATGGTATCTTTAGCAGAAGAAACGCTACACTCAAGAAATATGCCTTTTTTTTTTTTTCTTTTTCTTTTTGCGTTCGCCTTATTTTTCTAATCCACAAGACAGTGTACGTTGCACTGTGGTTTGTATTTTTGCGCCTGTCGGCCCAGTGCAACCGACTTCAGCATGCATTTTATGTAAGGGTCTGCTTCCTTCTGCATTTTCTAAGGGTTTGCTTCCCCGGGATAACGGCCGGTGCTATGATAGGGATCGAGCCTAGCACCTTCGGATTATGAGCCGTGTCACTTAACCATTAGGCCACGACGTCCCCAAATATGTATCTGTAAAACTTCAACATTAATGTCACCTCCTACGAGATGCTTGCACATAGATGTTCCACCTGGATATGCTAGAATCACACAATGTGCTCAGATTGAAGAGAGAAACTACATCGTTATGGCTTAGAGAAAGCGATCCGCTCGAAAGAAACGAATGTATGACGACACCACAGCAGACACATCACATGTGTATCTCAAGTACATACGAGTCTACCGTGCCAAGATTGGACTTTACAGTTATATGAGATCACATATCGCTGTATAAGTCTGGTGGGGTTGCCCTTTTCATTTGCGTTGAGCTACTGAAAAAAGTGTGAAAACATGAATGTGTCGAGACCTGGGAATTAATCCAACACTCTAACACCTCTGTCTCTCTCTCTCTCTCTCTTTCTCTCTCTCTCTCTCTCTCTTTCTCTCTCTCTCTCCCTTTCTCTCTATCTCTGTCTCTCTCTCTCTCTCCCTTTCTCTCTATCTCTGTCTCTCTGTCTCTCTCTCTCCTTCTCTCTCTATCTCTGTCTCTCTCTCTATCTCTCTCCCTTTCTCTCTATCTCTGTCTCTCTCTCTCTCTCTCCCTTTCTCTCTATCTCTCTCTCCCTTTCTCTCTATCTCTGTCTCTCTCTCTCTCTCTCTCTCCCTTTCTCTCTATCTCTGTCTCACTCTCAGGACTTTTGGCGCCAAAGACTGCGCACAAGGCACACTCAAAACTCTCTATTTCGATTGATCCGCGGCCAGTCTCTGTAGTTCTTGCATGATCCTTAGTTCCAAGGTTTCATCTTTCCTGGTGATTGGTCCAGATTGTCTGGGTCTACCCCTTTTCCTTTTGCTGCTAGGTTTCCACATAATCGCCTGTAGTGGGAGTCTATTATTGTTCAGCCGCAGCACGCACCCTGGGTACGCCCAACGTTTCCTCCTGATGACATCAGAAACATAATTTTGGTTGGACTGTAATCGAACTTACTCAGTAGTCATTAATTATGTCCAGTCAATGCCCAATAGACTTCTAAGGCATTTATTTACAAATGCATTGAACCCATTCGAAAGTATCTTGATCATTTTTCGGATGTGGATGACGTTAGAGTTAATAAACCTGAAAAACCACTTTGCTTTACAGATTTTTTTTAAAACCAAGTAACCACATTTATTTAGATAACATAATGTTGTGGGGCGCGTTGGCTCAGTTCATAGCAGGCAATTCGCCATTTTCTGTGGTAACAGCGTGCCTTGGTTCGAATCGCGTTCCGAGACTAAACACATCCGGATCGTGATTTTAATCGGAGACCGCTCCTCCAGTCAACCCAGATGTAAATGGGTACCTGACGCATGAGTTAGGGAAAGTAAAAACAGCAAGAAAGGGCATTGGCCACTCCACCTCTCACAGGCTGCGGCTTAGTACACTGGAGTCTTCAAAACTCAATTTTCCAACCAGCGGTTCATTATACTGAATGTCCACTTTACTTACGGTTGGTGGGAACGAATTAAATGTTAGAAACGTCTTTGCTCTAGGGGCGATGTTTGTCATGAGTTAGTGTGGCCAGTTTACTTAATCTATGTCTTTTCTATCACTTCGCATGTCTTTATAGTTACTCTTCTTCTTCCTTAGGATTTAAATATATTATAATATTGCAGGTAACAATTTGCAGATGGGTCGACTGTTGAGAATCCACAACGATAGCCAAAGCCCAGTGACTTGATCTTTAGAAGCCAGCACTACAACAGCTCAGCTGTCCAAACAAAAGAAAATATAAATTTGCATTATTTACATTTCTGGCCTCCCCTCGCTGGGGAATAAAGGTCGTGTGTCCATACAATCGTCACTCAGTGCTCACACGAAGTTTTTATTTTTTCCATGGCAGGAAACAATTGCTTTCAACCTTGCTACGGTGCTTAGGAGACGGATACATACAGCTTGGTTACACGCTCCATTCGCTTTTAGAGTGATGTTTTGCTTTCTTGCTTCAGATGAAGCATATGGTCACCACTACAGCGGACCTCTTTACAGGAAGCCTGTATCCGAGCATTTGTAGATTGGTTAAAATAGCATCGTTATTTCATGATGAGGCTGCTAGCCTAATGCACATTCCTCTTCAGTTGTCTTTAATTACTAGCTTTGAAGGTTGTAGTCGTTCTATTCTTTTGAATCTTGGTGTAACATTGGATCAGTACTGACATATGACAGTGAATCATGGACAATCAGCAAGCAAGCGCATACATTTTTTTGGAATTAACGGAGATGAGGCTTTTACAGAAGAATGAAGTCGTTATGAAGTGGACTGCAAGGAAGACTAATGATACAGTACTCGAAAAGGCACAAACACAGAGATAGCTGATTACAATGATCAGAGCAAGACAGTCACCCTTTTTCTGACATGTTATGAAAATTGGTGGTTTAGAACACGGTGTGACAACAGGAAAGATAGCAGAAATGAGAGACAAAGGAAGGCAGGGAGAGAAGATGTTGGACAGCCTAAGAGAATGGCACGAGCGAAATTCAACAACAGAGTTGGTAAACGACACACGTGATAGAAGCGAATGGAGGTCCATGATCGCCAACCGACAGGACACCTGATGATGATGAAGACTTGGATGGTTTCTTCAAAGTAACAACGGTAGTCCCTAAGGATTGATTAGCAAGCGATGATGTACGGGATGACGTGTTACGCTTCGTTGTTCGAGGTCTTTGACGTGACATGGTTAGTTCGCTTGCTTCCTGCCCTTCATTCCTTCAGAGTAAACCAGGTTCAAGTTTTCAGCTGGGACGACTGGAGCGTACCGATAACGGGAATCGATTGCTTTGGGGTTGACGGTGCAGCACAGTGAATGAGCTGACATCAACATGCGACTCACAGCCGGCTGTTTGCGTTGGGTTTAGAAAACCACAACTGACAAAACCTCATTCTACTAGGCCTGTTCAAATGAAACCGGAGCTAACTGTACCAAGTGAACATACGTACGATGCACATGATGACATCACTTCTGACATGAACAGTACAAAGCAACTGTCAAGTTTGCAAAATATCATTATCATTCGATTCATAGATTCCCCAGCAGACCGTTGGAAACATGGCGGGTGTGTTACGGAAACTGTCTAGAGTTATCAGCGAGTAGTGATTCGGTTTCTAACAACTGAAAGATATCGGCCAGTTGACATTCATCGCATAATGCAGGCAGTGTATGGGGACAAAAGTGTGGCGAACGTAAGCTCCGACGACAGTCCACCCGAATTTCTGCAAGTTTTGGCGATGGCATCTTCTGACGCAACAATATACGTCTGACCTGGTCTCGGAAGATCTTTTATTAACTCACTTCCTTCTTTAAACATCGTTGTCTAGTTCTTCACTCTTGTCTTCGACACACTTTTGTCACTATACACTGCTTGTATTCTGCGATGAATGCCAACTGGTCGACGTCCTTCAACTGTTAGAAACCGAATCACCACTCGTTGATCAACTCTAGACGGATTCCGTTCACACCCGCCATGTTTTCAACAGTCTGCTGAGGAAACTATGAGTCGGAGGATATACAATTTTGCAAACTTGAGAGTTAATATGTGCTGTTAAAACTATAAGTGACGTCATCATGGGCAAAGTACATATGTTAAACTTGGGGCAGCTAGATCCGGTTTCATTTGAATACGCCTCGTACCTACAATCAACGATCATGAAAACACGTGCAGTCTGTCTGAGATAAAAGAGATCGAAGAGGGAAGGCAAACCCGATCCCAAAAATGATGTACTGAAACCAGGTGTGTAAAACAAAAGGCGCAAATCTCGTAGTCCTTTTGTAAATTATAACACAAAAAGTCACAAAAGTTCTTTTTTACGGCAAACGCAGTAGAAGAGGAACAAGAAGAAGAAAGAAAAGAGGTAGCAAATGTTTAAGAAGAAGAAGAAGAAGAAGAAGAAGAAGAAGAAGAAGAAGAAGAAGAAGAAGAAGAAGAAGAAGAAGAAGAAGGAGAAGAAGAAGAAGAAAAAGAAGAAGAGGAGGAGGAAGAAGACGAAGAGGAGGAAGAAGAAAAAGAAGATAAAGTACAAAAAGAGACAGAAGAAGAAGAAGAGGAAGAAGAAGTTCAAGAAAAAGAAAAAGAAGAAAAGGAAGAAGAAGTAGAAGAAGACAAAAAAGAAAAAGAAAAAGCGAAAGCATGAGAAACATAAAAAGAATAGGAAGAGGAAAATGAAGAAGATCCCCATGCACTTAGCGTGAAATACGTTTGCTGTATCGACGCGCTAATCAGACCCAGAGCTTACCAAAATTGGTCATGCTGCAACAACCAGAGAATTCCCGCTCACGTAAACAATGGCAGCTGTATCACAAATTCCTTCTCCACCAGACGACTATCAATTCACAGTTGCCAACAACTGTAAGACATTATCGATCCCAAGACGAAGTGATATTTGAACCACGCTACAAAATTGTCCCGAACTATAGTTTTAAAGCAAGAAGAATGAATTGTTTTCAAGACAATGTGTCTACGTCACTGATAAAATACCAGCTGAACATCTGTTTCAAAGGTTTTAAAAATATCAGGGAAAAGAAAATTTCATTTAGGCATTCCTGGACAAACTCTATGGAGATTCGAAAACACCCATACAGACTTCTGCTTTCTTTAGATATATTTGTATTAGTATCGCGGATGCGACATGAGATTAACGTCCGGTTAGATCAAATATACTGATCAGGCTATGTTACGTTCAGGTTAAACATACTGATCAGGCTATGTTAGGTTCAGGTGAAACATACTGATCAGACTATGTTAGTCAGGACCAGGTGAAACATATTGATCAGATTATGCTAGTCAAGGTAAGTGGAAACATATCGACCAGACTATGATAGTCTGGGTCAGGGGAAATACACGGATCAGACTATGTTAGTCAGGGTGATATGGGACGTGCTAACAAAACTAAGTCAGTGTCAGGTGAAACTTACTGATCAGGCTATGTTAGCCAGGGTCAGGTGAAACATAATCAAGCTATGTTAGTCAGGGTCAGGTGAAACATACTGATTAGGCTATGTTAGTCAGGGTCAGGTGAAACATAATCTAGCTATGTTAGTCAGGGTGATGTGAAACATACTTATCAAAACCCTACCTCACTTTCAAAGAATTCTTCCTCGAAACAGGCTGGTTCATGGAATTCTGACTTACGATTTGGGGATCGACATTGTGATTCCCATACTGTTGACCTTACTGAGGAGACTCGCACTGCACTATAGCAAGGCAGACCTTGGTCCGCCTTTTCACGTACGTCACAGACTGTGAGGAGAGCAGCTGTAACCCGCCACCAGAGAAAGTCGTCAAAGTGTACCTATTTCAATTTCGAGTTGCATTAACATCAACAACAACGGGTTTGGTCACCCGAGAGGGAGGGAGACCTGAATTGCTTAGTAACACAACTAACAGCTGAAACGTTCCGGGTTCGGTTCCCTGAACCATAAACTAAGTAAATCTTTGAAGTTCACAAACGTAATTGTGATTAAAATGTAGAGAACGGATTCCCAACATATGGGTCGCGCGACCCGTAATGGGTTGGTGAAGTGTTTTCTGTGGGTCGCCGGTTGAAACGGTGAACTAAAATTAATATTGATTTTAACTCAATTTTTATTTGTAATCTGTGTCTCAATGTTTGAATAATATCATAAAATATAAATATAGAAAATAACTCAGAAAAATATGAGTAGTTTTATATGTTGGGTTCCATGTTGATACACTGTAGCGACCAATAGCCACATATATCTACACGCAGACTCCAAAGTATTTACATAAGCAGTTTTTAGGAATCAAAAATTGCGTCATGGTGTCCTGCATATAGATTTCCTTACGTTAGTGAATTCAACGAAATATAGTGTGTAGAGCATGTCTACCATTCATCAAATGAGTCAATTGTGTAATCCACAAATATATCGCAAGTTAAAATTACCTTGAATTATATTATACTGAAAATATGCCCGAGAGATCAGCCTGTGTATTTTTGTATGACAAGGACAAGAATAGCACCACTGCCTCGCAAAGAGCATGTCGTAAGAAGCGACTAACTGTGTGACATGGCATACCACTAGCTATGGTTAGGTGGTTTGTTTGGAGCAGCATAGATGACGCCTTCGATCCCCATCACAGCACCGGCCGTTACCCCAAGGAAGCAAACCCTTAGAAAATGCAAGAGGAAGCAGACACTTACATAAAATGCTTGCTGAAGTCGGATGCACTGGGCCGATAGGGGTAAAATAAAAACCACAGTGCAACGCACACCGCCTTTGAGGAATATAGAAATAAAGCGAACAGAACCACACAAAAAACAAAAACAATACGAACTGGTGTGCGTTAGTGATTTATATAATCACAACTTTCTGCTGGCTATGGACTAATTTATGAAGGCAACACCATCAAACAACAAGAGTTCATCTTCTTCGTACGCAAGAGGTCTTCTTCTTTCTTCTTCTTCGTACGCAGTCAGACATCAACCTTTATTTTTACAAAAAAAGCAGCGGTCATCCTGAGGCTGTCGAGACTGCCATATAGCTTGTATAGTGTTGCCACTGGTGATGGCCACATCTGCTCTCTATGATCCTCGTATGTCGGGCAGTTTTGCAGCAAATGTTCAGCGGTCATTTTCCCGGTACCACACGGGCATTCGTCAGTGCCACCTAAATCTTCAATTTGTTGAATAGGTGGTACCTAAGTCTATTGTGGCCAGTGCAAAGTATGAAGACCACGACCTGCTCTCTTCTGATCAACTGGTAATAGGCATCGTTTTTTGTGTATCCAGTATGTTCGGTTTCCCATTTGGTCATGTATCTGGCTTTGATAAGCCGTTTTGACTCTTCGTATGTCATACTAGTATCTGGTTGTGGTAGTTTTGCACCTTCTTTTGCCAGTCTGTCTGCCTCCTCATTGCCTTGGATGTTGCAGGGGGATGGAACCCACTGCACCACTACCCTTTTTGGTGCGGACTGCTGGCATAGTTGACAGAGTACTGCTCTTAGATCATTAAGTTCAGTATTTTTCTGGCTTTTTAGTGCTGTAACTACGGCCAAGGCATCTGTAAGCAGGACTATATGGCTTTCATTCCTTTTACCTGTCACCATTTCTTCCACTGCCGCCCTCAGTGCCTCTGCCTCCGCTCTGAAATTGATTGTGTATTTTTCAGTAGCGAATGACAGTGTTATTTGTTTGCCATTTGGTAGGTTCAGGAATGCTGCTGCCCCTCCGTTCTGTGTTTTCTTTGTTACAGAACCGTCGGTATATGCATGGGTCCAGTCCATGCTTGGGTAGTTTTCCGCTATGTAGCTCAGGTTAGTATCTCTTCTTTCTTTTTCAGTCTGGCAGTTTTATTTTCCAATACCTGGTATATTTTCTACCACCTCTGGAAATATATGCTGCCTCATGGTAGGTTTTCGTACAGTAGGGATGGGCTTTGGTATTGTTAGTGCGTACATGGGGCTATCGTGCATCTTTGCTTTGGCTATTTCTGCAAATTTCTCCGCTTTAGTTTCCCATTTCCGAGATTGTTTAGTCTCTGGTGCATTGGATGGTCAGTCAGTCTTCTGAGTTTCTCTGACTGCTGATATTGTACATGTTGTTTTCTCCTCGTTTATTTTGACCAGCCATGAGTTCGCCCATTCGTCCAGCGATGTTAGGGCCTGCTGCATCCGATTTCTTGCTATGGTGAGATGCTTTTCAGAGGTCCACATAGCCAGATCGTCTGCAAACATTCAGCTATGGACTCTTCTTGGTATATTCTCTCGCAAGAGTTCAATTTATTATAATCTGGCAAAAAAAATTTAAGATCTGTACTTTTCATATAACTTGGATCGACTATCCCTCGTTCCCTTAAACCGGAAAAAAATTAGATTACTTGATTAAGATCACAGAAATTGAAACTGATGAATACATAGAGAAAAAGAATATAAAAATAAATACAACTAACAGGAATCGAATTATTAATCGGATTATTAAGATTCAAATAATTGGTAGCACTCTAGGCAAAGAAGGATGTACAGGTAAACATTGATGTGTATGTATGGTTGTATCCAAATATATATATACATATATGAAAGAAACCAAAAGAAACTGAGCTTTCATTACATTAAGTAACTTACGGAAATCAAAGAAATTTATGTCCAACATGAAAATAAAAATCTTCAAATCCAATATAAAGTATATTTTATGATATGGCTGTGAATCATTGCGAATAAGATAAATAACAACCGAAAAAGTTCCGAAGTTTATGAATGGGTGCCTGCCAGGAATAGAGGGATTGAAATGGTAAGACAAGATGGGAAGCTGGTGCAAAGACCAGGACGAATCATCAGATCATGCTTGAGTTGGATTGTAGAGCCCTTTTCAGAGCTTAGTAGCTGTGGATTGAAAACAAACGAAGAAGAAGAAAAAGAGGAAGGATAAGAGGTACATTAAGGAAACAAGCTGATACCATTACAATGAAGTCTCTGTTCTGGAATCCGCAAGGTAAATGGCGTAGAGGTAGATCAAAACACAAATGGAGAATGAAGTTTGATGAAGACATAAAGGAAACAAGAAATAAGTTGGTAGAGCTCGAAAAGATGGATCAGCGACAGGAGAACATCGCCTGTAGTTGCTGAAAACACTTGCTCCGCGGGAAGCTGAAAGATTTTATTTAGTTCTGTTTTTGTGGTTTTCATTTATCACTTATTTAACTAAAACCATTGTATCTCGTTAAGTTGATTACCGGTTGTCACTGCTCTCATGTCTATCTATTCTGTAAGTCATAGCTTATGATTTGTGCAGTGATAACGTTTCATTGCAAAATGTGCCAGGTTCAACTCTCGTTATCGACCCATGTGTATATTGGAACATGGCTTACTGTCAGCAAGAAAGGAAAGTCGTCACTAACCCTATAAGCATGGAGAGTTTTAGTAAACAATGCAGATTCGAACACTTTATCCCGGACAGCAATGTCTGCTATGTAACTGCCATTGCTGTTCTGATACAAATCTTAATTTAACCATGCGTGTGCTTTATTGTATTTAATTGTGCTAAATATAGACTCCCTTATACGACCAAAGTCAGTAAATAGGTTCCACGTAACTATCAAAGACAACTAAACGATACACGAATTTCAAAAGCATTTACTAATGCACTTACATTATCACTTATTTCTTAACACAATTTCCACATCAATTAATGCAATGGGATAACCAGAGCTCTGTGCAACCGTCTCGCAGAGCCCAACCCAATACTCTTTGAGTGGAACGCCCATAGAGGATGCTGACGAATACGTCTATCTGGGAAGGTTCCTCAACATGGAGAACAACATAAAACCTGAGATCGTCAGACGGAAACAGGCGGGCTGGGCAGCCTTTAACTCTACCATGACAGCAATAGACGCCACAAAGGACACCACACTACGTGCGGACATCTTCGACTCGGTAGTCCTGCCAGCGCTCTGCTATAGTAGAAAACATGTTCTCTAACCAAAGCAGCAGAGAACCAACTGAGAACACCACATACATCTCTTGTAGGCATAACTCTCAGACAACAGCGGCAGAGCGAACTACACAATAGCGACATACGGAGAATGTCACACATCAAGATGTCATACAGCACGTCAACCACTCGAAACATCGCTGTGCAGGTCATATATCCAGAAGACAAGATGAAAGATGGAGTACCATAACCACCACGTGGTACCCGCGCGACGAAAAGAGACCTCGAAGCAAGATTCACTAGAAAAATACAACATTCACGACCCCACAACAAACAGACTACTATCACACTGGACGACACGCGGTCACGACAGAAACGGCTGGATCTTGAGTTGAGACCACCTCTTGACGAAGAACGTGTCGAACTAAGAACTGAGAACATTATCACTTATTTCTTAACTCAATTTCCACCAACATTAATGCACTTAGCTTTGTCAATAGCTTTATTAGTACACCAAACATGCAGTAAACAAATCTTGGTCTGCTGCCTCAGAAACATTATCACTTCTGGTCAGTCGTGTAGCCCGCCAGGTTGGGTTTTT
Organism: Ariolimax columbianus; assembly: GCA_036924085.1. Classification (NCBI taxonomy): domain Eukaryota; kingdom Metazoa; phylum Mollusca; class Gastropoda; order Stylommatophora; family Arionidae; genus Ariolimax; species Ariolimax columbianus. The sequence goes on from JAVGWX010000012.1 coordinate 75,605,584, forward strand.
AGTGCATTAAACAGGTGGAAATTACTCGGGGCTAAGTCGGAACTGTAAGGTGAATGTTCAAGAAATTGTGACCCTAGTTTGTAAATTGTCTTTTTCTTTAATCGGGCCGCATGTGGTCCGTCAGTATCATGCAGGCCTGGAAGTGTTTGTTTTTTCAATTACATCAGGATTCACCAACTTAACTTCACAATAGTATAAAGCATTCCCATTTCCTTTCTTCTGGAAATTGTTTAACGGCCCTTCATGAGAATCTCAAAACGCTGTGAGCTTAACTTCCCCTGCCGATGACGTACCTCGAATTACTTGGCAGCAGTTGGAGAATGGTGTTTCCATTGCACTGAAACCCGATTTTGGGGAAGCATTTCCTTATGAATATCCTTTGGAGTAAGTTTTTTCGTCCTAAAACAAATACCACATCAGTACGATGTTCTTTGACTGAACACTCTGCAAATACGGGTACCAGTTTGTATCTGGGCTGCGCACTTGCATCTCAAACGTAGAGTCTGCTACGTAACACAATCACAAAGATGGATGTTGCTACCAATTAATCACATCTTCAGAAACTACCAAATACATTTATTTAGCATTCTCATTTCAGTTTGTGACGTATTTAATGGCGTACGAATAATTAGAGAGCGTAGCCTAGTTGACAGTGAGCTGGCTTGCTAGACTAGGATTACAACGTGCTCAGTTTTCGAATTCACGGATGAATAGAAAAAAAGCCAGACCGTGATATGTGCCTGCTCCGACCGCGTCTGCAGTGGGCCCTGCTGAAAATTGGTACATAACGTATGAGTTGGGGAAGATAAAAACAGTGAGTCAGTGAAATGATAACACTACCTCACATAGGTTGTGGCTTAGTGCATGAAGAGTTATCTTCATCTCCGACAGCAGTTGTTGCCATGGGGCTAACCTTTACCTTTATTTATAATTTAAGTAAACAAAAATCACCCGTGTATACAGCATAACAATGCTAATAGGTTAGACTGCTCTGGGAGACGCAAATCGCTCACAAGTCTCAGACTGGCGGATCTATATCGAGATAGAATCTGACGCTTGATTACTAACTCTATTGACTATTCCGAGCAGACCGTCAGAACGACGAACACGTAGACAATAAGAGGAATACGTAAATCATTGATAGACGCTGTAACAGTGTATCGCCATAATACGCTGTTTGTCTGCATTTGTATACCTCGCACTCTCATCATCATCATCATCATGTAGCATGTCCATTACAGAACGTCGCTCCAATGACAGTCTGCCTGAAAGAAACTCGTTTCCTTGCCAAAACATCAGCTTCCGCCACAGTCACTCAGGCATTCCTGGATATCTTGGTGCCATCGTCTTCTTGGTCTACCCCTTCCTCTTTTGCCTGGCACCATACCTTCTATTACTGTTCTCTCAAGACCGTTGTGTCTCTTGATGTGACCAAAGTATTTAAATTATCTGGACATAATGGAATTGGTAAACTAGTTCTCCTCTATGTTCACTCTTGTCGAATGTCAATTTTTGTCTTTTTTTCCGTCCAGAATATTCTGAGGATCTGTAACATTTTGATTCGAAGGATTCGATTCTTTGTCTAGATGTTGTGGAAATCGTCCATGATTCGCAGTCATATGCTTCCACAGGAAAAACACATGGTTTCAAGACTTTCACCTTCTTCGTTTTGCTGGTGTCTGCAATAATTTCTTCCGGCATGTCAGCCTCCGAAATGCCATGCCTAGTTTTCTTCTGATTTCTTCCGAGTAACCGCCATTTTTGTCAATTCTGAAGCCCAGATATTCAAAATGCGTAACCTGATCTATTTCCTCGCCATCAACTGTAACTTTATATTGACATCGTGTTTTGTCTCACCGTATCTATTCGTATATAACACCTGTCACTCTACTTACTTCTATATGGTTTGGAATGTTGGAGGATAAAAATGAGGGATACTAACAGACTTTAATAAACTGTACGACCAAGGAATGTCGAAAACAAAATTTATAAATTTCAAGTGGTATGCAAATGTATAATGAGAAATGTTAGAGAAGACGAGAACATTGAAAGTTTCGAACCATTTACTATTGGCGAGTACGAGATTCCAGAGCTACGATACACAAATGACATAGTCAAGAAGTGCAGAAGGGCTAGAGCAGCTAATTTCAGCCGTAATTAGACATAGTAAAGATCAAAACCTGTTTATAAACATAAATAAAACGAAGATAATGACCACCGACAAAACACAATGTCAGCATAAATTTACAGTTGGTGTTGAGGAAATAGATCTTTTCACACATTTTGAATATCTGGGCTCCAGAATTGACAAAAATGGCGACTGCTGGAAAGAAATCAGAAGAAGAATACCCATGGGAATGCAGAGACTGAACAGTCTGAAGAAATTATGGCAGGGCACACAACAAAATGATAAAATTAAAAGTCTTGAGAGCCTGTGTTTTTCCTGTGGCAGCTTATGGCTGTGAAACATGGACGATTACCAAAACTTCTAGACAAAGAATCGAATCCATCGAGTCAAAATGTTACAGAAAGATCCTCAGAATACCCTGGACAGAGAAAAAATACAAATGTAGACATTCGGCAAGACTTGAGCATAGAGTAGAACTGGTTTATCAATTCCATTTTAGCTAGAAAATGCAAATACTTTGGTCACATCAAGAGACACGACGGTCTCGAGAGAACAGTGATGGAAGATATGGTGCCAGACAAAAGAGGAAGGGGTAGACCAAGAAGACGATGGCTCCAAGATATCCATGAATGCCTGGGTATGACTGTGGCGGAGACTGGAGTTTTGGCAAGGGAACGAGTTTCTTTTAGACAGACTGTGATGACTACGTTCTGTAAAGGACATGCTACATGGTGATGATGACGCAATTGGTATCTAAAAAGTAATCAGTTTTCTAGACATTTCTGTTCAGTGTTTTAGAATGGATTAGGTAGTTCCCGGATTACGATGCCTGAAAGATAAGACGTCTTTCTCGTATGCGAAAAAAACAAAATATTTTCCTTCAGACAAAATTGAATATACATTTGAACATTTTTTCAAAGCTACAGTTAGTCCCTCCCTAGATTCTTTTTAATGAACGCTCTCTAAATCAGATAACTCTGTTGCAAATGAATGCGCCCATGATAAATTATTAAATGTTTGAGTTTAACGCAGTTTCATGTATTACATTTTTGAATATGTGCGTACGTCTAGACTTATGTACTGATTCTTCTGTACACGTCTTATAATATTTGTATCTTTGCTTTTATCATGTTGCTCTCTTCTTATTAGGCCTTATCTGTCCAAATTTACATACCACAATTCCCACATTCTCGCTGACTCTCTGACTAATGCGTACCGACTCAGTTATTCTATTGTCTTTGTTGTATATTGTATATGCTGGATGTTTTCTTTATTTCTTTGTCACTGACTAAGGCCTTGCGTACGTAACGTGAATTTAGTTTTGTTTCTGTCCGGTTCGGTAGCTGGTCCACACATATATGGTCGTATGGATTCCTCGTTGATTGATTAGGTCGGTTGTGTTTTATCGCAGTAAATGACACGTTGGAGAGTTTTCCGTTCGTTGTCGCTGGGAAGTAGAAAATTCTAATGCGTTAGTGATCGTTGAGGTGTCCGGCAATAAGCTATCTCTTTCTATATTTCGGCTACCCCGTATTTCCAGGGCCCAGTGCACACATCTGTGGCTTCCCCTTATTTCCAGGGCTCAGTGCACATATTTGTGGCTATCCCGTATTTCTAGGGCTCAGGGCACACATTTGTGAAAGTTTCTATGAAAATTGAAATTCTCCACAATCTCAAAGAATAAAAGGTGTTGTAACTCATCAAGGAGGTGAAAGTTTCACGGAAATGCGCTTACAACTGAAATAAAAAGATAATTATCTCCAGATATATTTAATGTAAGCAGCTTGTAGATGATTTTTCTATTCCAAACACTACAACTGAGTCTTGTAAGGGCCCTAAAGTTGACACGCCCAAAGCCCCGCCCACTGATAGTCGATCATCGATGAAAATCAAAGAACCTTCACCATACATTCCTTCGCAGAATTACCTGAGTGTTTTGACAAAACAAAATATCAAATAACAAACTCTCACATGACACCTTCCAAGAAGATATGGATAGCATTATAAGAAAGAGAAGGATATTTCTGGGACGTGTCATGAGAATAAGTCCCGACATGCCGGCAAAAATAGAACTTGTGTGAATACCGACGGGTAAGATACAGTCAGATAGAGCAATAGCTAGTTGGAAACGCACATCTCTGACATGGGGCACTGCTGGTAAGGATCCCCAATACAGAAAAACGTCTTCGTAAAAAAATCAAATGCCGCAGGCCATAAAGAGAATCTCTATAAAGAGAATCATACACTGTCCTTGCATCTTTTAAGTTTCTCAATTTGTTTCTGCGTTGGGTTAGCGAGTTCTGTAATCGCCTCGGTAAGCCTAGATCATTCTGTATGACACCTAAGGGAAGTAAGATTGACCGATTACAGCTTCAATATCTACAAAATACGACAAGTGCATGGGACGAGGCTTAGCAAAGTAAGTATGTGAGCCCGCAATAATCCGAGTTGAAGAAAGTGCTTGCGGTACTGGAATAAACCCAACGAATGAAAATACAAATAAGGCGATGCTGCGGCGGTGTTTTTGGATTAAAATCTAGCGTAAATAAACGTGGAAATTGTTGCTTCAGATAACGCGTAGTGGTGCAAGCAAGAATAACACGTACGTTGTGATAAGGAGGTTTTCTTCAGGTGGAACGGACAATACACATAAGAGCTAAGCTAAGGCAACATGGAAGAGGAGATGAATACATCAAAAATAGATGGAAACACTTAAGTAAAGTAAAATAAAGTAACCCATAGCATTACTGCCGTAGAGGTATGAGGTGTTAGCGATCTCACATTTCAATGCCTCGGCTATATGAGGACGGTAGCCATCTCCTCTCACTAGCCGATTTTACTTCCCGGACTGAACCGGTACCCATTTAAGGCTGGGTCGACCCGGGAACCGTTGCGGTCTGACAAAACATTACCGCCTCAACTGGGGAATGAACCCAGGACCACTCAGATGCGAAGCCAGCGTGCTAACCACTGCGCTACGCGGCTCCACAAAACACATAACAAGATTCTAAAATGATATTTATATAATGCCGCGTGTTTAGACATGGTCTTCCATAGAGGAAGAGACAGAACGGGATGTTTACTGTATTAGTGAAATCAACACGATTTTCAGTGGCGGAACCAAACTGCTGCACGTTCTAGCTTTAAATTATCTTTCAAACCACCGAGGACAAGGTGTCATAGGCTTGACGGGTTTGGCAGTTCGGGATAGGACATCCGGCCTCGAAGGCATTCATAGTAGCAACATTGGATTTGGATAGGGCAGACTGACATTTGAAGTTGGATTAGTTTCCGCCTTTTAAGCAAACAAATATGTACGTTTTAATCTGAAAAAATGTTCAATGCGGAAAGAAGAATATTTAAAGAAAACAAGGAGAGAAAGGAGAAATAGACATGGCTGGTGCTATCAGATGTTGGGTCTGAATGGAGCATGTGTCTTTTAAAACTCGCCTCTTCTTTTTCTTCTCGTCCTTTTAATTCTCTTATTATTACTATTATGTTTCTTCTTCTTCTTCTTCTATTCTTCTTTTTCTTCTTCTCCTCCTTCTGTTTCTACTTCTTCTTCACCTTCTTCTTCTTCTTTTTCTCTTTCTCCTTCGTCTTCTTCTTTTTCCTCTTCTTCTTCTTCTTCTTCTTCTGTGAATTCTTTTTCTTCTTCTTGTCTTCTCCTTTTTACTATTATTATTGTTCTATTTCTACTTCTTTTTCCTTTTTCTCCTTTTTGTCTTTTCTTCCTCTTCTTCTTATTCTTCTTCTTTTTCCTTCTTCTTTTTCTCTTCTCTTCTTCTTCTTCGTCTTATTATTCTTCCTCATTATCTTCTTCTTATTGTTCATCATATTCTTCAACTTCTGCTTCGTCATTTTCTTCTTCTTCATTTTTTCTTCCTCTTCTCCTCGTTCTTACTTATTTTCTTCTTATCCATTCTCCCTCAAATAACAGCAAATCATTCCCTCACAAGCTGACATTGGCATGGTTTTATTACCACGTTGTCACTCAACTGCCCTCACGAATCCGACATTGAATGTTAGACCACACTTGTGTTTCTTTATTACACATGTAATTTACATTGTTCTTGTGAAGAACTTCTCGGTACAAGAAAATTCACAAAGCTTTCTTTTCACTTAAATGGTAAAATAAAGGTAGCGCCGTATCAGCTATCGGCGATGAAGTGTTATACAATTCATTGTACAAATCTTCTTCGAACTAGGTAGGACTGACCACAACCATTTCTCGCTGTCTTTTCTTCTTAAATATTAATTCAAAGCCAGGTACACATTTACAGCAGGGTTGACTGGGGTGAAACGATAATGGGATTCGAACTCTGTGCCTGCGCCTTGTATATGGAATACTCCTACCACCGCACTATTCAAACTCTCATGAAGGAATTGAAAATATATTTTGAACTCCGTTTCCACTGTTGCATCATTTGGGGTCCTAGACAATTTATAATGGTCTACACTTAATCATCGAGTGGCGCAGAGTCGATATGTATGACCACTGTAACCTTACAAGCATATTGTAAAATGCAACTAAGAAATGTTGGCCTGGCAAACTCATCATGTCACTGTAATTATTTACTACATAATTTCGGATAGTGTAGGCACGCCGACTGTGATCCGGCTTACTAGACTGACATTACAGGGTGCCAGAGTTTCGAGTTCTCAGATGAACAGAAAAACGACATCTGGGCCGTGGTTCGTGCCTGATACGATCGCTAATCCAGTCGACCCAGCTGTAGATGGGTACCTGACGTATGAGCTGCGGAGAGTAAGAACAGCAGGGAAGGGAACTAGCCATCCTGCTGCACATAAGCTATGACTTGGTAAAGGAAGAGTTATCTTCATCCGCGATGGAAATTGTTGCGTTGTAAGTGATCTCGGATCCAGACTTCCTATTAACGGGCAAAATACTGTTAATTTATTTATCTACCTTCAGTCCACTTATGTCATTAGACGTCCTGGGGAGGTGTGACCTCCTTTGTTTTATATTTTGTTGGTAGGCGAATCTCCACTGGTGACTTGCCAGGTTAATCCAAGCATTGTTAGCCACTGGAATATACGATCGCCTATTTTTTAACCGGTGGTTGTGGAAGCGTAAATTAGAGCACTGTCAGTGGCAACTGGAAAATACACAAGCAATTTCAGAGCGGAGGCAGAGTCACTGAGGGCTGCAGTAGAAGAAATGGTGACAGGTAAAATGAATGAAAGCCATATAGTCCTGCTCACAGATGCCCTGGCCGTAGTCACAGCCCTAAAAAGCCAGAGAAATACTGGTTAATGATTTAAGAGCAGTACTCTGTCAACTATGCCAGCAGTCAGCACCAAAAATAATAGTGGTACAGTGGGTTCCATCCCACTGTAACATCAAAGGCAACGAGGAGACAGACAGACTGGCAAAAGAAGGTGCAAGACTACCACAACCAGATACTAGTGTGACATATTAGAGCTAGATACGTGACCAAATGGGAAACAGAACATACTGGCTACACAAAAAACGATTCCTATTACCAGTTGAACCAAAGAGAGCAGGTCGTGGTCTTCAGACTCCGCACAGGCCACAATAGACTGAGGTACCACCTATTCAACAAATTGAAGATAGGTGGCACTGACGAATGCTCGTGTGGTTCTGGGAAAATGACCGCTGAACATCTGCTGCAAAACTGCCCGACATACGAGGATCAGAGAAAGCAGATGTGGCCATCACCAGTGGCAGCACTAGACAAGCTCTATGGCAGTGTCGACAGCCTCATGATGACCGCTGATTTTTTCGAAAAAAATAAAGGTTGTCGTCTGACAGCGTAAGAAGAAGAAGAAGAAGAGCACGGTAGACCCGCAGCCTGTTATATGCTATACGTGCCGCTCCAATAACCACAAAACCAAGACCTGATGTTATAGCCACACAGTCCCCTTTTTGCGACATATTCTCTGTGGGACGACAATCTCTAGAATAAATTGAGTAGATTTTAAAATTTTTAATTTTGCTCGAGCAGTGATCTTTAAGCCTACTCTTTCAGATTTCCAACTGCTAAGGGATTTTTAACGTGCGTGCCACTGAACACTGATGTCTGATCTCACTATTCTAAGATCAGGTGAAATATTTAATACATACTCCAAATGAAGCGGAAAATGGATTGATTGATAATGTATTGTTTCCCTTTAAAAGAGATCAGCTGGTATCATGGGTGAAAACGTTAATCTATAAATGCATAACTTGAGCAAACAATATAAGCATATCGTAATATGCCACTAAAGAAGGTTGTGTCTGGGTCAAGCAACCTCTTCGCGCATAACCATTATTATGAAACCGCGACTACAAATACTTCGATGCATGATTCATGCAAAGGTATCAGCTATAGTTGTGACGGTATGAAAAAGTCAGGTACCAATTTACAGTTAAGATGGTTTATCTTGCCAGATTTTGTTACGCCGTGCAAGCGCCGCTATTGTCTGTGCTATTCTGGCCAACACCTCACATTTTGATCCTTCATCACTGACAATCGAACCCAGATATTTAAAACGGTCAACCACTTCGAGTTCCTGGCCATTAGCGTTTATCCTGCTGTTGAAAACTCGGCGTTGTCGGCCATTAATTTTGTCTCTCCAGCGTTTATCTCCATATCGTAGTCAAAGATCGAGTTACAAATGAGGAAATACGAGATAGAATTACAACAGCAATAGTGGCATTTGAAAACCTCTAGGCAACTGTCAAAAGAAGAAAACTTGCTTGGTACTGTCACATATCGAGATCAAATGGTCTTGCAAATACGATCCTCCATGAAAAGACGGCGCAAGGCAGACGACGAAGAGGCCGGCCCAAAAAGAGGTGGGAGGACAACATAAAAGAATCGACCAATTTCAGAACTGAAGCGGGACATTTAGCGGCCGCTGATAGCAAGGGTGGCGTGGGGTTGTGAGGATGTCTTCATGTGTGCCCCAAAGACCTCACCGTTTACGAGATGATCTCCTCTGACCTGACCTGACCTAAGCTGACCTGACCAAACCTGACCTGACCTGATCTGACGTGAGCTGAACTTGCCTGACCTGATCTGAAGATAGATGGAACTTCCTGCTTTGTAAACAACAGTAGAAAGTGTATCCTACCTGTTGGTTTTGCCGCCAAACATGGATGTTATGTGTTGTTGTACGTTGTTGTTTCCACCGAATGCTTTCTTTTTTTTTTTTTTTGTTGTTGCTTCTACTATCCTAGATTGTAGGATACAATTAATTGTTTAATTATCAAAACTGAAATCCTAAAACTCGCGAATGGTGTCTGTGTTCAAAGGTGAGAACCCCTATAAACTTCCATGAAAAAGGCGACTAGAGAGTGTTGTGCATGATGCTAGCAACGTCATCTTGCATAATCATCGCTATGAAGTTTCGTCTGCGAGATCAAGATGGTGAGCAATACATGAGTTGCAGCGGTCAGCCACAATAAGTTGACTGCTAGCGTCAGTGTCAGCGACCCGAAGTCGACTGCTAGCGTCAGTGTCAGCGACCCGAAGTTGACTGCTGCGTCAGGGTCACCGACCCGAAGTTGACTGCTAGCGGCAGGGTCAGCGACCCGAAGTTCACTGCTAGCGTAAATGTTAGCGACCAGAAGTTGACTGCTAGCATCAGTTTCAATGACCCGAAGTTCACTGCTAGAATCAGGGTCAGCGACCCGAAGTTGACTGCTGGTGTCTGGGTCAGCGACGCGAAGTTGACTTCTAGCATCATGCCCACCGAACCAGAACTGCCGATAGCCTTCTCCACCTCTTCCTCGATAACAGGCTGCAGCAGGACAGTTTGGCTAAGGAGAAGGGATCTGTACCAAAAAATGAATGTCGGATGTGTCGGACCGAGAAGTGCAAATATCACAGTCAAGCTGTAAACTACAACACAACGCATTTTGTTCCACGGACAACATTTCATGCTTCTTGCAAACAAAGAGCTATTCAGGGCTTGGTATCGGTAGTTTTAGAACGAACGACGAAGAAGTAAACGAAGAAGAAAAATTCTCATGCAAATTCACTCAAAGGCTTTCTGTAGTGGTGTCCCTGTGCTTCGCTTGGAGCCACAAGTATAAAAAAATCAATCGCAAGTTTTGAAGTAATATATACCAAAGACGAAAAAGCGAATAATTAAGAATATAACGACACCTGAAACGAAATCCCCAAAAGCCTGAGAGGAAGGGGAAATTGAGAGGGAACATCGGAAGCACCCGGAAATGAGAACGGTTGCGCTCCGGGGAGCGAGCCCCCCTAAGGGTTTGGAACTTAAGAGCGAGAAGAAGTGGTCACATTTCTGGAACCTTCGAGAACACATCGGCTTTCATGTTAAGAACAAGTGATGATCTTTGTAAGAGCATCTGGCTCAAGTAATGGTGAACTTTCGCCTGCCAATCAATTATTCGCGAGTCGTACGCCACTGGTGCGTCTTAGCGGCTGATTGGTTAAAGGGTTGACGCAACGTGATAAAGGTAGTTTGTTTAAATGCAAGACTCGATACATTTGAGCCTACCCAGGGCAAAAGAAGGCGCAAGACTACCACAAACAGATACTAGTATGACGTACGAAGAGTCAAAACGGCTTATTAAAGCCAGATACATGACCAAATGGGAAACCGAACATACTGGTTACACCAAAAACGATGCATATTACCAGTTGAACAGAAGAGAGCAGGTCGTTGTCTTCAGACTTCGCACTGGCCACAATAGACTGAGGTACCACCTATTCAACAAATTGAAGATAGGTGGAACCGACGAATGCCCGTGTGGTACCGGGAAAATGACTGCTGAACATCTGCTGCAGAACTGCCCGACATACGAGGATCAGAGAGAGCAGATGTGACCATCACCAGTGGAACCACAATACAAGCTCTATGGCAGTGTCGACAGCCTCAGGATGATCGCCGCTTTTTTCGAAAAAATAATGGTTACTGTCTGACTGCGTACGAAGAAGAAGAAGAAGAAGAAGAGCCTACCCAGTTGTAGATGGGCGCATGGCTTACTTAAATTGAAAGAAAGCAGCAGGGAAGGGAACTGGTCCCTCCGCCTAAAATATGCCAACAAAAATGATTTAATATAGGTTGATAAGATAATCAGCGGAAATGGTAAATATGACTACAAGTCTTTTTTTCTTTCAAAGTACAGCCGTCTACAAGAACAAGAGGACACATCCACAAATTAAAGAAAGGTACAGATTAGATACAAAGGCAATATATATTTACTCAGAGAGTGGTGAATACTTGGAATGCAATGCCACATGAAGTAGCTTAGGCAGGGTAAATTATTGCATTCAAGAATAGATTGCGCGCGATTAAGTATTTTTAGATCAAATGAATGTAAAAGAAACTGGTTGTATATAGACTCTGCATAGTCTTCTAAAACAGTATAAAGACATCAAGTTAAACGTAACCAAAACAGAATTCCGACATCATTACCTTCTACTGATCTTGCTATACCTTAACACCAATGAGGCCCCAGTGCGGATCCCTTAATAAATCAAACTATATATATGCTCAGCTCCATGTGGAGCATAGTTTTTCAATAATACATGCCAAGTCATGAGCAGGGGAGAGCAGCAAAGATATCGCCGTAACTGCCCGCGGGTCTACATTGCTCTACTGTTTTAGTTTATTATAGATGCTGCCAGATGATGGGTTTGCCAGAAACTCACACAAGTCGACGACTTACACGTGTGTTCACGGAAACGTGTTGTTGTTTTCCATTTTGACTGGTTAATTCGTTCGTTTTGTGTGTTTTCTTCCGTCCGATTATCCTGGAATGGACATCGGCTATATGAATAGCACTACGCTTAAACATGTGTCACATTTCACGGTTTAGTTCACACGCCCTTCGCCCTAGCTGTAAACAGTGTCAGCTTTGTTGTATTAAATTTAAACACAAATATAATGAACTCCCACCTGCAGAAAGATGGGCTCCGTCAGGTATTTAGCGGCCCAAGACACACTCTTATTGTATGGCCGGAGCTGGTACGACAAACTGCAATAACGGTGCCTCAGCGATGTTGTAGTTTTTAGGACTGATGATGATGATTACGTCATCATGTGTAGACTAGGCCCTATATATTAAAGCTTTCGTGGCTTAAATGTTCTGCCTGATGGGAACGCCAGGCTCGTTCTCAATCCCTTTTGAGCCGCCTCTTATGACAAGCTTGGCAGGTTACAGTGACACTATCCTTTACTCCCGTTTCTGATCCGGTAACACTCAGATCGCTTCTACAAAACAATATTGCGACTGCACCTTGTTGCATGTCCTAAAAGACGTTTAAAGATGGTTTTGTAAGGACTTAGGAACATTAGCAAGTTCAAATCTCTAGATAGAAAGATTACGACATGGGAGATGAGATGTCTCCGGAAAACAATCACCGTGACTAAGATAGACAGCGTGCGCAATGAAGAGCTGCATTGAAGATCTCCATTCGTGACCACATCCGCAACGCGAAATACGAGATGTGATCAAAAAAGGAGTTGACCTTTATTTTTTGTTCTCCAGAAACAAATGAAGCATGGGTATTGCCCTTCTACATGAAGGTGAACGGGCTGGCATATGTGTTGCCCTTCGGCAGGAACGTGTACCGGGTGCCATGTGTGTTGCCTTTCAGCAGGACGGTGTACCGGCTGTCATGTGTGTTGCCCTTCGGCAGGAAATTGTACGGGCTAATATGGGTGTTGCCCTTCTACATGAAGGTGAACGGGCTGGCATACGTGTTGCCCTTCGGCAGGAACGTGTACGGGCTGTCATGTGTGCTGCCCTTCGGCAGGAACGTGTACGAGCTGTCATGTGTGTTTCCCTTCAGCAGGAAGGTGTACGGGCTGTCATGCGTACATTTTTTTTCAACCGACATATTGCGTCAGTTGCTGTCAGTCAGCCTTTCAGTATTAGGTATTCATTCACCACGGAATGACGGAAACAATTAAACAGCTGTGTTGTATCAAATCTTGCCAAAAGCTAGGCGATATCCAAGTGTAAACCATTCGTAAGATTTAACATTGTTTCTGTGACGATGCCATGGGCATCATGTAAATTAACGTATAGTATTGTCGTTTCAAAGATTGGCTCACATTGGCGGAGCGCGGATCATATTCTGGTAGACCCTTAACAAGCCGAAATAACGAAGTCATTGACCAAATACGGACCTTGGTTTTACACAATCGTTGTGTCACCATCCTAGAGTAAAACCTTGAAGTCATCCGTTGTCTTCGTGATTATGTTTGATGTAAGCGACTTGACCTGGGGACAATGGCAGCTCCATCATAGCAATGCACACACCCGTTCTTCTCATCTGATTCACGGTTTCTTAGCTAAACACAACATTCCTCTGGTTCACGAAACTCCTCTTTCTAGTCATGCCTCCCTGCACCTTTTGGCTGTTCCCCAAACTGAAAAAGATGCTGAACACCAACCTTTTTTGAGTCATGAGAAGACATTATGCGGAATGCGACGAACCATCTGTATTGGATTCCTAAAGGGATTTTCCTGAAATGATTCTAACAATGCTAGGACCGCTGGGAGAAGTGTGGGGAGTTTCACGGAGAGTACATTGGGGGGGGGGGGGGATTAGGGTTTCACACCTTCTGGTGAGTTATTGTATTATTCCAGCCCAAAGGTCGGACACTTTTTGAACACACCTCGTACAATCATAAGCATATTCTTATAGGTCAGGGACACGGAGAAACAGATACCAGAAAAGCACGACATTTTTATGTGTGTATCCAATTGAAGAGGCAAATCAGCGCCATTGCCAATGGGTTGCCAGTCGTAAGAGGTGACTAAGGTCCGTTCTGCATGGACCTAGCTCCACGATTTCTGTAGAAACTCTAAGCCGTACAACCTCCATTACGTATAGACTGGTCAATCTTCTTCTTCTTCTTCTTTCGTTCACTTTAAAATATTGTCTATATCTGCAATATTGTCTCTTGTATAAACTTCACTGTCTTTCGTAGTTCACATACAGGCCTATACAGTTTCTCTTCCGGTGTTGTTTCTATGGGCCATTGAGATTTTCTCTGTATATTATATTCGGGGCAGTTTTGTAGTATGTGCTCTGCTGTCTGGGGTGCCGGTCCGCATATACACATGACTGAGTTGCGAATCTTCATTTTTGTGTACATGTGGCTGCGGAGTCGGTTGTGTCCTGTTCTAAGGCGCAACACAACAGTTTGCTGGTCAATGACTTATGACTTCTTGAAGACATATGCATCCCAGGGAGCTGAAATAGTTTTGTCTGATGTCATAGCTGACAAAGTGGTATCTATGTTGAAAATAATGGAAGCACTGTTTTCTTCCAAGAATATCTTAAATTCGATCAAAGAGGATTCTGTATGTGGCCTAACTATAGCGTCAATTAAAGCTATTGGAGAAGGCTGCATTATGATGAAGAATAGGACAAGACTCATCAACATTAAAGCCTTTCACCTTCTTTGAAGCATAGGCCATTGGCAACCCTCCTCCAATTAAATTCGATCGACCCCTGCCCTTTCCGCCTCTCTAGTTTAGGTCCAGGATCCAAAGTCCATTTTCACGGTCACGTCTCAAGGTGTTTCTAGGTCTTCGTCTATTCCTCTTCTCCCGTGTATTCCATGTCAGGGCTTATCTGGCCACGTTTGATGGTGATCTCTCTAGTGTATGTCCTGTCCAACCCTATGCCCTACGAGTCTTCTGTGCTCCATTGGCTGTGGTTGGATTCTTTCCATAGATCTTCAATCCTCCATAAGTCTTGCCAACCTGTACCCATTATCCTCTGAAGACAATTATTGAGGAACTGGAGCTTCATTTGTATTGTCTTTGTTATTCTCCATGCTTCTGCTCCGTACAATAGCATTGCTTTGACATTGGATTTAAACAATCTTGACCTGGTTAATAAGATCTGTCCTACGACTTTATCTCAGAGCTGGGACACTCACGAGTCGTTTTTAAGGGCAAGCACTGCATGGCGCATCACCCCTGCTGTCGCCGCGTCGTGTGCTGCTAATGCTTGTGTATGTCATCCCCAGAGGAAAAACACGTGCCTTACCGGGGATTCGATCCACTGCCCTTCTTGTCAGAAGGCAATCAACGGAACCATTCGGTCACGTGCTCGTTATTTTGGTAGTCTTTATTGGTCTTTATTTCCCTGGATTTCCATTTCATTCCTAGAATATAGTAAAAGGCAGCTGATAAGGGAGGTTCACGTTGTCTAGCTACATCATCTATTGCAGGAGATTGCATTAAGATGAGGAAGATATACCAAACAACGGACGGAATATATCAGCAAACTGTTCCTCGACAACAAAGATAATACCATCAACATTTTACAATGACGGAACCAGAATTCCCAGATGAGAAGTACAGATAGCAATAACACATTTTACCAGGGAGAAGACAGCATGCATGGACGCAATAAATATATGAATTATATAGGCTCTATGGGAATTCGGATGTAGGTAATAAAATCGCTGATCTTTGTAATGCCATCTACAATACAAGATCTATATTGGGCGACCTGATCACGTGTGTCTTTATAACACTACTCAAGAAACTTTATGCATCCGAATGTTCATAATTTTAGAAATGTTACACTCATGAGCCATTCCATAAAAATACTGCTCAAATTTATACAGGAGAGAAGAAGACGCAGACAACGAAGATGCGAGGGATGGTTGAAATGTTTTTGTCTTTAGCATGAAGAAGTTAAAAGAAGTCAAGTCACTTGCCTGGAAATCTGTGTGAACCAGTTCTTTTCTATGTATTCACATTATAAGGCGATACACTTTTCCCATATATTCTTTACATTGCGTACACCCTGATTATATAACTCAGTCTTGGCCCGGAACAATATTTCCAGTTGAGTAATCAATTCCTGGACGTCAGAAAAACGTACGTGTATGAAATCAGGCCCCATCCAACATACTCATCGGGTTCGTCATCTTTTGACTTCTTCCTGTTCCCAAACATGAAGTGTCCGCTTTGCGTGCGTTGTTTTTCTGACGTACAGGACCTTCATCGCACGCAAACATTTAAACATATAATGTGTTTCTTATATTATGGAGAGGCATCAGATGTTGTGTGTACTCTCCCTTACAGTGTGGCGTAGAGCAGCAAAGCTGGCGTCGTACCGGATGTGGGTCTAACGTTGCACTGGTGTTTTAGTTCATTATAGATGCCACCAGGCCTCGGATTTGCCTGGAATTTACTCGATTCGACGACTTACACTTGTATCCACGGACACATGTTGTTGTTTTCCATTGGCGCAAGTTAATTTGGTCATTGTTTATGTTTTCTTCTCTACAATTAACCTGGCATGAACATTTCCTATATGAATTAGTACTACAATTAAACCGGTTTATTTTTACCGTCTAGTGCACACGGCTGAACTCCACGAGACTGGCGCCCTTCGCCTAGCTGCAGACAGCGTCGGTTTTGGTGTGGCTGTGAAATGTAGACACGGGACTATAATGAACTAGAATACGTTGCCCGATGAGTGATGTACCTACGACCTATTGCAGTTATGGAAAAGGTAGAACGCACAACGATTAATGCCATTCCCCCCTCCGCTACTTTGCAGGAAACTTATTTACGGGACAGGTTTTAGATGTGAACCCTGAGGTAAAATCTGCATCTTGTGCTCTCTTCAGTCGTCTCGATAATATCTTGCAATTAGTAAAGGTAGCTCAGGACGTGAGAGGGAGGTTGAAAAATGACGCAGTTTCGTCCTCACTTTAATCCAAATCACCATACACGCGTCACCCATGTTAGCGGACACAGCAACAGAACGGACTGTCCACACGTCTGAACAAAGAAAGTTTTCTTCATCACAGGTGATGGGAACATATAGAATGAACAAACAGTCTGAGAAGTAACATGATTCCTTTGGTATATGGATATTAAAATTGTTGCCCATTGCAAGCGAAGATGACGACATTATTACACTGGTGCTGCGAGACGCTATCTCATTGGACTGTAAGGACCAATCATGGCACGGTAACCTGCAGCACTTGGGACACTCATTTATCGAGTCGTTTATGGTGTCATCGTTTTTTCTATCCTTTGGGCAGTTAGCTTTCTCTGAGCCTCTGTGATGATGTTTCTTCTTCTATATGAGAACGTTCTGTGGTTCTGGTGCCACACCTTGAACGGTTCTGTGCAAGGATCTCCAAGGATATTTTTTATTTTTTTTGCGTTCGTCTTATTTCTTTAATTCCTAAGGAGGTGTGCGTTGCACTGTGGTTTTTATTTTGCGCCTGTCGGCCCACTACATCTGACTTCAGCATGCATTTTACGCAAGGGTCTGCTTCCCCCTGTATTTTCTAATGGTTTGCTTCCCCGGGGTAATGGTCGGTGCTGTGATGGGGATCGAACCCAGCACCTAGCAATTTCAGAGCGGAGGCAGAGGCACTGAAGTAAAAGCAATGCTGACAGGCCAAAGCAATGAAAGTCAGATAGTCCAGTTTACAGATTCCATGTCCGTGATTACAGCACTAAAAAGCCGGAAAAATACAGAACTTAATGATTTAAGAGCAGTACTCTGTCAACTATGCCAGCAGTCCGCACCAAAAAGAGTAGTGGTACAGTGGGTTCCATCCCACAGGACTCGGCACAGGACACAACAGACTGAGGTACCATCTATTCAATAAACTGAAGATAGGTGGCACTGACGAATGCAGTAGTGGTGCAGGGAAAATGACCGCTGAACATCTGCTGCAAAATTGCCCGACATACGAGGACCAGAGAAAGCACATGTGGCCATACCCAGTGCCAACACTAGACAAGCTCTATGGCAGTGTCGACAGCCTCAGGATGACCGCTGCTTTCTTTGAACAAATTCAAGTTGACGTCTGACAGCGTACGAAGAAGAAGAAGAAACCCAACACCTTCGGGTTAAGAGGCGTGTCACTTAAATACTAGCCCACGCCGTCCCCACTACAACGAGATGGCATCAATGGAGAAGCTGTTAAGAGAGATTTTAAGAAGTATGTTTCATCTGCTGCCTTGATGAACGTTGACTGCTCTGATCTCAGCAGCTGCTTTGGAAGTGATCATCGAGCATGTGACCAAGATGCCCACCACCCACCCCCCCCCAACCCCCCCCCCACCCCCACCCCACATTATATGATCTTATGGCAGAAGCCTATAGATGTTCAACATTATTGATTCGTTAAGAATATCAGAGTTAGGTACTTTATCCTGCCACATAATCCTGACTAGCCAGTGCAAATAGTTAATATCAAAATAATGTAGCTATCTGGCATCTCTACTATACACTGTCCATGTTTTGCAGGCATGCAACAGCGTCATTAACACTACAACATGAAAAACATTTACCTTGGTTGCGACACTGATGACTCGATGTGGGGCGCATTTCGTGGAAAGGAAAGAATACAAATCATCAAGTCTTTCATAAATTATGGTCGCAAAGAGAATTGATGAACGAAATTATCAGTTTAGATATTGTAGTCACATCAAACCAGATAACACCTTGCTGACAACAAGCTTGGAGGAAAAGTGGATGACTAACGTGTCAGAGGTAAACAACGATGTTCTTGGGAGTATAACAGCAAAATAATGGGCAGATGACACGTGAGGTTGATCAGCCTACCTTCGACGTGGAGATGAGACGGAAATTTAATCAGTCGATTGTTAACGCGGAGATGGCATGTGGACTGAACTGATCAGCTTACGGTTGATGTAAAGAAGACTCATAAACTGAACTGATCAGCTGACCGTTGATGTAAAGACGACCCGTGAACTGATCTGGTCAGCTGACCATTGATGTAAAGACGACTCATGAGCTGAACTGGTCAGCTGACCGTTGATGTAAAGAAGACTTATGAACTGATCTGGTCAGCTGACCGTTGATGTAAAAACGACTCATGAACTGAACTGATCAGCTGACCGTTGATGTAAAGACGACAATTGAACTGAACTGATCAGCTGACCGTTGATGTAAAGACGACTCATGAACTGAAATGGTCAGCCGATCATTGATGTAAAGACGACTCATGAATTGAACTGGTCAGCTGACCGTTCATGTAAAGACCACTCATAAACTGAACTGGTCAGCTGACCGTTGATGTAAAGACGAGCCATGAACTGAACTGGTCAGCTGACCGTTGATGTAAATACGACCCATAAACTGAACTGGTCAGCTGACCGTTGATGTAAATACTACCCATGAACTGAACTGGTCAGCTGACCGTTGATGTAAAGACGACTCAAGAAATGAACTGATCAGCTGATCGTTGATGTAAAGACGACTCATGAACTAAACTGATCAGCTGACCGTTGACGTAAAGACGACTCATGAACTGAACTTATCAGCTTGTCTTCAATGCGGAGATTCCCTGTGAACTGAACTAATTTTGTACTTCATCGCCACATTTGTCTTCCATTCTTCTCCTGCTAATTTCATTCGTATTTTCATTTCCTTATACTTTTTTTACAAGTATGTTTCATGGGTCCTACAGGAAACAAAGAATAGTTACACCGTAACCTGCAGGGTATATTGTAGGATGACACCATTATAAGAATGGTAGAAACGGGTAGAAACTTTACCTGTCATACTGCTATCCTCCAACGCGCTGAAGATTTGTTTGCCTTATAACATTTTGTACAGAATTTTGTGGGCGGCCTGTGCCAAATCCTCCTTTGTCGTGTCTTACAAAATGCCTGGCAGAATATAGTTTCTCCTCTGTGATTCCCAGGTATCTCAAGGGCAAGAAAATACAAGCCAGAAGAATTTTGAAAAAAGACCTCTGCACGCTGCATTCGACCAAGAGTGATTGATTACGTAAGTATTTTATTTAGTCCTAGCGAACTAGAAAGTTGTTTAAGCATCCCATTTAAATATAATATGATGTATCTTATTTCCCTTCTCTCTGTTCATTGCTTTTGTTGCTGTTTATATTACGATTTGGGGAACGGAGATGATAGTTCAGTCAGCGGAGCCTACTGACCCGACCGTCGCATCAGGGTTAATGTACTGACCAAGACCACAATGTCTCTACCATTTAGCCTTCCCTGGAAAAAGGCTGTTTTAAAGATAGCCTGGCTGACGAGTGTTACAGACCCCACTGTTTGCCCTGGCCGCTATTCTAACTTAGAACATTATCACACCCATCTACATCAATCATGACCACACACAGCAAATAATACAGCATACAGCAGATGGCATATTTATTACATAATATTCATATCAGAAAAGGGAGTAGTGAAATTACAAACACAATTCAATACATATGATCTTAACTAAATATTTCTATATTATATATTTGTTAATATAAATATTAACTAAAGCGGAAATTTTAAGCATTAGCTATTGATGGAATTCCCAACTTTTTAAAACCCGGTTCTATTGCCGCATACATCACACATACATCTCTTTAACTGCATCCTCAACACACCTTATCAAAAACTCTTCCTCACTCAAATCCTCTCAGGCGGGCGATCTGGACATACTTCGTTCACAATGTCTCCTGCTTACAACAGACGTTCAGATTATCTATTAATACAAAACTCTCACACCTATTTGAGCGATCCTGTTCTATCACTAACATTCGTCCAACAGTCTATCAATCGCTCCTCTAAGTCGGTGAGCTAAACCAGACTCCTATCTACATTCACTCTCTCGCTCTCCTCTCCCCTCTATCCAGCCTCTCTCATCCAGCTTCTCTCATCCAGCATCCTGAGCTAAAATTTGTCTCGTGTTATATACACTAAAGCAGTATTAAAGCTGACCAATGGATCTAGGGGGAGGGCTCTACTCAGTCGTCATTGGAACGAAATACTTTGCACACCTGTCACTCATCTATAGCAGCAAGCCCCGCTACCATCTCGTCTGTCACTCATTCTTCTCCTACCCAAATCGGAAGGCCGGTGGTCAGCTCCTACCTGTCCACATTCCTTGCCCAAACTCTGTTTTCCGTTGTTGAGACGGTGAGTGACCTTGACACGCATTCAGGTACCTTTATTATCAGCAACCACATCACCCCTGTCCTAAACTCTCTGCTCCGGCGGGAACTGTTACACGATATTGGGATCGATGTGATCCCCGTAGTAGTGTGCGCCATGCAGATGAAGCCACGCATAACTAGGGGACCGAAGTCTATCTTTATCAGAACTCTCGGGATGTGAGGAAAGCGGAGGGCGGAGGTGAAGCGCAAAGATGGGAGTGAAGAAGATTGATTGTGTTGTTGTTGTTGTTGTTGTTGCTGTTGTTGTTGTTCTTGCTGCTGTTTGTGTTGTTGTCGTTGTCGTTTTCGTTGTACTTGTTGCTGTTGTTGAGCTGCTGTTGCTAATACCACTCGTACTCATGTTAGGTGCTCTTCACGACTTTGGTGTCGGGTTACAGTAGCTCTCCTTACATCCTAACACCTACCTGAGAAGGTAGCTCTGAGTCTCCATAGCTGTAGTGCAATGGTTGGGTCTTAGTAAGCTTGCAGCCCTTGAGATCGAGGAAAGTTGTATGGACATTTTGACCATTGTAACAAGTAGAAAGATCGTTAGTTGTAGATGCTCCCATAAAACTTCGAGAATATACTTGGAATGGCCGACAAGATGGCTGCGAATAAGGCGATCATGTTAACTGCAGAAATGTGTCATGTTAGATAGTGATAATGGACGGAATTACAAACCAGTACCACCAGCATAACACATGATGATAGTCATACAAACAAAATGCGAACACATCATCCCAAGCGGCAGTCTGTAATGAGTAAAGGGCAGGTTACCCCCAAGATATTTGCGGTAGAGATTTTTGATATAGAGATGGCCTCTAGAGGGAATTGAATACCAAAGCGTCTCATGGCACACAGCCGGTTCTAGGAATCGGATTTTGGCTAATAAAAGCCAAACAGGCACACGTCCTTATTCACTCACGTTGTCTGTGAGCCATAATGCAGGACAGTCCAGGATTTACTTTCTTTGTCTGTCTCTATACTTTTTTAAACAAGCTTTTCTTTATACCTGACGTGACTGTTGTCTGTAAACGTGGACTTCTTTTTCTCCTATTTTAACCAACATCCCATCACCTAAAGAAATGAAATTATTTAAAAGCCTATACTAGTGCAACATGTTATTCCTTTGGTTTGTTTTTTTTTCGTCTCACTTTCTACCTGATTGTAGCCAAGGATCAATGTATGTGTTTGTTTCTCGCTTCTCTCGTGGATAGAGTGACATTTTCACCCATTTTTGAACAGGTCTCGTTTATATGCTGTCAATCCACATTTTCCTCGGTCTACCTCTTGCCCTCTTCCTGATGTTCTCCTGTAGAATGTTGCATGAACAATATGGTCTGGTTGCATTCTCACAATGTGGCTAAACAATCCATTTTCTGTTGCTCGAGGCACTACAGGCAGAGAATTGTTCCAACCTTCTTCCAACCCGAATATTCTTATTTGAGATTCAGTCTCTTCCGGTGTTTGTGATCTGTAGAAGACACGATATTTCGCAGGTTGCTAACTTTCGTTCCTGGACCCTATTCTTCTTCTTCTTACGCTGTCAGACATCAAACATTATTTTTTCGAGAAAAGCAGCGGTCATCCTGAAGCTGTCGACACTGCCATAGAGCTTGTCTAGTGTTGCCACTGGTGATGGCCACATCTGCTTTCTCTGATCCTCGTATGTCGGGTAGTTTTGCAGCAAATGTTCAGCGGTCATTTTCCCGGTACCACACGAGCATTCGTCAGTGCCACCTATCTTCAATTTGTTGAATAGGTGGTACCTAAGTCTATTGTGGCCAGTGCGAAGTCTGAAGAACACGACCTGCTCTCTTCTGTTCAACTGGTAATAGGCATCGTTTTTGTGTAGCCAGTATGTTCTGTTTCCCATTTGGTCATGTATCTAGCTCTAATAAGGTGTTTTGACTCTTCGTATGTCACACTAGTATCTGGTTTTGGTAGTTTTGCATTTTCTTTTGCCAGTCTGTCTGCCTCCTCGTTGCCTTGGATGTTGCAGTGGGATGGAACCCACTGTACCAGTACTCTTTTTGGTGCCGACTGCTGACATAGTTGACAGAGTACTGCTCTTAAATCATTAAGTTCAGTATTTTTCTGGCTTTTTAGTGCTGTGACTACGGCCAGGGCATCTGTAAGCAGGACTATATGACTTTCATTCCTTTTATCTGTCACCATTTCTTCTACTGTAGCCCTCAGTGCCTCTGCCTCCGCTCTGAAATTGCTTGTATATTTTCCAGTAGCGAATGACAGTGTTATTTTGCTGCCACTCTGTAGGCTCAGTGATGCCCCTGCTCCTCCGTTCTGTGTTGTGTTTGTTACAGAACCGTCGGTGTATGCATGAGACCCTATTCAATGCGACATATTTATTTCTCAAATTTGGACGAATCCAAAGCAAGTCATTCAAAAGGTTTTACCGAAAATCACATTTTATTTTTAAATATTATTTTCTTTGTTCAGTCACAATCACTAACTCCAAGAAAATGAAAATGCCTCCATTGAATCCCGAACAAATTTGGTTATATTTTTCTACTGAGCTTGTTGCTGAATTCCTCACCCCAATGTGAGAGACGATTATCATAGCTCCGACAACAACGCCGTGCTTGTAAAAAAGTAACAACGTTAACATTTAGAAATAGACGTAGCTGACTAAATAATCAGTCGATCAGTTCAATTCGTAAAAGTCTCATAACATCAGTGAAGTTCTTAGAAGTGTGAAAGTGTAAATTTGTGAAAAGGATATTCATATATAGTGTTTACTCCTTCATTACTTATAATTTTACTATGCCAAAATGGTTCTATACACCAAAAACTACTTTATGTCTCCAAAAATATATTATATTTATGGTATGTCACAAAAACCCAAAACACCAATAAATAAGTCCTAGAAAAGTCGTATTGCCCACAACTGGTCGACATCCTTCGGCAGTTAGAAACCAAATTACCGCTCGCTGATCAACTCTGGACGGATTCCGTATCACACCCGCCATGTTATCAACGGTCCGCTGAGAAAGCTATGAGTCGGATAATATTGAAATTTTACAAGCTTAATCGTTGGTATGTGCTGTTTACATCAGGAGTAACGCCTTCATCCGCATCGTACGTATGTTTACTTGTTGCAGTTAGGTTCGGTTTCATTTGAACATGTCTCGTAACAACACCAGCAAGCTTAGTTAAGATACTAATGCAAACAGAAACAAAACGAAACCTCCAGAAGGTCTTTACGAGGGACAAGGAACAAAACAGATGAAGACAGCAAACACATTATAGCAGCGACGGCGAATGCAAAACAGGAAGTATACTTCTTCTTCGACCAACTGATGCTATGCTTCTAGCCCGATGAGGTCTACAAAAAACAACTGTTCGTTTCAGGTCTTCGTGTTCTTCACAGCTTTACGAGAATGGATGTTTCCCCAAGGCAGTCTGCCTCTTTGATCTTCATAAGTGGGGTAGTCATGCAATATAGGTTATGGTGTCGGTCTGAGTGCTTCGCAATCTCCTTGGATGTGTCTCTAAGACCCATTCTACAATGGCGCATTTTGAGTCTGAAGATCTTTGTCTACCAATCTCTACTAAGTCTGTTTATGTTGTCATTTTCTGGTTTGTATTATGTATGTGACAAGAGAATATTACTAAAGAGGTCGAAGAATACCCTGGATGGGATTACAAAATACAGAGAGATAAATGGAAACATAAAGGCTAAGATGAAAAAGGCCAAGGCAGAATGGATGACTGCTCAGTGCTCAGATATCGAACAAGATTTGAGAAGAAACTATGCCAAAGGGGCATAAAGAATAGTCAAGGATCTAGTAAGACCTATGCAAGATCGCAATACAACGATTCAGGATAAGAAAGGGAAACGTCTCACAGAAGACCAAGACATTTGGGCTCGTTGGACAAAGTACTGCTCTGAATAATATAAGCATGATGGTCGAGGTGACCCAGGAAATGCAATCGCCCCCGAAATGAATATGTTAGAGGAGAACCAACTGATAACAAGAGAGAAGTAACTGAAGCGGTGAAGATGCTAAATAATAAGAAAGCTGTGGACGTGGATAATATCCCAGCAGAGTTTCTACAAGTGTGAGGTGATGTAATAATTGAGGCTCTGGCGTACTTTTGTCACCTAATTTGGCGGACAGTAGAGTGGCCAACCATCTGGACAAAATCAGTGGTTTTACCGTGGCCTCAATCAGGGAACCTACAGATGTTTCAGAACTATAAAACAATTAGCCTGATTAGTCATTCTATCAAAGTTTTTAAGAAACATTATCAAATAGATTAAAACAACAGGCAGAGAATATCTTTGTCGTTTGAAACCCATTTGGCAAGATAAGCGGCTCGTCCTCAGCATACAAGTTAGACTAATTGGTGCTCTCATTATTTGTGTTCATCTGTGAGACTTGGACCATCACTGCGGATATCCAGTGCAGAATACATCCAATGGAAATGAGGTGCTTTAGAAGACTCTTAAATGTTACATATAAGGATCGTGTCACGAACGTAGAAATACGACGAAGAGTTAAAAACACAATTGGGCCTTTTGATGATCTGTTCACAACTATCAAAAGGCAAAAGATATCGTGGTATGTACAAGTCGTGAGGTCCAACGGCATAACAAATTCTATACTGCATGGTTCCGTACCAGGAAAGAGAGTACGGTGACATCCAAGGAAGAGATGGGCAGACAACATCACTCTGTGGTCAACCCTTCGTCCCGGTGAGGCACGATTGGCGGCAGCGGACAGAGAGAGATGGCGTGGGTTTGTGGGAGTGTCTTGAAGTGTGCCCCAACGACCTGATGGGTTACAGGTTGAACTAAACTCATTATTTATGCTGGTCTCTACATTCTGTCCTATGGATCGTTTGATGACTATCTTTGCTTCTTCACAGCTCCGTGGATGGTGAGTCTGTGTGTCACCACTTCCGGATTTTGAAAGCTCCTCTGCCTTTTGTTTCCAAGGTTCCCACAGTGAGCCGGTATCTAATAAATAAATAAATAATTTTTTTTTAAAATAGTCATACGACATTTTTTCCATTGCTGGGGTAGTCGGGTTTTGAAGTCGGTATCTACTGTAGGAATTAATCTGTTTCTTTGGGACAGGAACCCTATGTTATATTTCTTTTCGTGGGAGCGTCTTTTTAGTTTGAAGCTTGAGATGGCTTGGACTAAGCTCCTAGTCTGTTAGAATGATGAAGGAAAGCAAGAAAACAAAGTCACATGAAGCTTTTTATATTAACATTTGAGAGGTTCTTCATCTTGCTCCACATAGCCGAACTTATCTGACCGCCTTCTGCAGTCTGGAGTTTATGTATTAAATGAGAATTAAAGAAATTAGTACATTCAGCAGAAATGAACTTAGTATTTGGAATGTTTTCAAGATGCGTGATGACCTACGCCAGTCTATTCAGTACATAATGATTATCCTGTGGGAATTTTAATAGAAGGGAAACGGTTGTGTTACAGCAGCAAGGTCGGCGAGGAGGTGGCTGACACTGGTATCCACATAGCAGTGAGCTTATTGAGAATCATTGCATTGTTGTGCAGTCTAAAGGCCCATAAACACATTCTTAATTACGACCCGGGGTATACGAAGAGCCACTGTAATCCACTGCTGAAGAAACATATTCAAGTGTGAAGAGCGTAGCCTGAGAAGCTTAGAACAACACTAACAACAACAGCATCAGTAAACACCAACAACAGCATCAATAACAACTCAGGCCATCATCTGATCATCAGACTCGTGAGGTTGCTTCTACAGTTCCAATTTACGAACGATATTCTCCTGTATTCGCCAAACCAGTCGACAAGGACAAGATGGTTTTCATTCACCGTGCCAAAGGATTGTGTTGCTGTTTAACACCTACTACAATGAGTTAGTGTACTCTTTTGTGCGCCCTGAAAAGGGCGTTAAGTTTCGGGTTGCAGTAGCTTTTGTCACATCCCGAGCACGCTGATGAAGGCGGACCGCGGTCCTGAATGCCGTTTTGCTATGCTTGGCATCATATGTGTAGCGCTCACTACTACTGGGATCACATCGAGCCACATTTCGTCAGCCAGGCTGCCTTTTCCAGGGAACGCTACATTGAAGAAAGATGGTGGTCTTGGTCAGTGTATTGGACCTGACCCTGACGCGTTGTCCTGGTCAGTATGTTGTGTCTGATTGGACTATCGTGCCAGTTCCCCATGCTAAAGGATAACACTGTGTCATGACGAAGAAAGCATGCGACAAACTGCCAAGTTTATGATGGAAGAGATATGTGTCATTATTGGAGAATTCGACAATAGAAGTCTTAGCCACAACGACACGTTTATGAAGGAAATGTATGCTATTGTTTGAGGGTGTGACGAGAGAAGCATCAGAAGGATAGACTGCCAAGATAATGAAGGTGAAATATACAATTATTGTAGAGAATTATCAGAAGGATAAACTTCTAAGTTTATGAGTGGGGTGTATTTAATAACTAGAGAATAGGCCGATAGAAGCCTGAGACAGAACGACATATGTATGAAAGAAATTGATGTGATTTTTTGATTGTGTGACAATCATAATAATAATCAACATCATCATCTTGTGGCCTGCCAGGTGGCGCTGTGACCACTGATTTTGACTTCCTCTTATGGCTTGGCTTCATTTGTTCTCAATTTCCCGCTACCAAATCGTGACGTAGGCTTAAGTAACAGAACGTAGTGCAGAGAACGGAATATGTTGTGTCGTAGTTTACAGCTTGACTGGGATATTTGCACCTATCGGTCCAACAAATCCGACTTCAGCAATCATTTTTTGAGTACCGGGTTAGCATTGCCTCTTCGATCCCTTCTCCTTAGCCAGTTTGCTCTGTTGCAGCCTGTTATCCAGGATCACCGCGTGGAGATCTAAAAGGGTCTTGACAGTTCTGATTTGCAGGCCCTGACGTTAGCAGTCAAATCTAGGTCGATGACCGCTGCAGCTCATGCGCTGCATAGCATCTTGATCCCCACCTTCTCTTATCACATGTGTCGTTTATTTTCCGCCATTTGGTCGTTTCTCATACCCTTGCCTCACGCTGTCCAATTTATTTATCTCTTTCTGTCTCCCTCTGTACCTCTTCCTTACAATTCTGTCCGCTGTCATCGAGTGTTAAAACTCGTTTTCTCTCATGAGTTTCCCGCAAAATGATAACTGCTTTGTTGTGATTCTTGGCTTATACTGTCTTGGTCTCTGCTTCTCTTCAATTACCACGAAAATAATGGTCTTTGCAGTCCATGGAATTCTCAACATTCGGCAGTAAAACCCCATTTCCGTTGTCTCTGAGTCTCCCTATTATTGCCTGCTGGTTGTCCATGAATCGCTGGCGTATCTAACTACTGATTCGGTTGACCGAATCCTTTAACTCGTGTCTTTCCTTCAGCCAGGCGTATTTGTCATATGAGGGTGCATCATTTGATTAAGAATTATCTGCTGTACTACCATACTTTCTTATCCGTTGTTCAGTGTAGATTTAGAACACAGTAATAGTAGCGATTCATTTTAGTTGATCCAGGGAAACATCATTAGCCGATACAGCCTTCCATCAGCGACGTCGCAGAAGTTGTAATAATCGCCATGTAACAACCACTTAGGGACATCAGCTCCAGATATGTCCTCGGGATTTACTCCCGAAGCCTTTCCCGTGTACAGATATCCTATGAGACAGGGGGAACAGTGAACTCTTTTTACGATAACAGTTTGTAAGGACTGCTAAGCTCCCCCATGTCCAAGCGGTTGTTATTGTTGTTGTTGGTGTTGTTCTTGTTGTTGTTGTTGTTGTTGTTATTGTTCTTCTTGGTGTTGTTGTTGTTGTTCTTGTTGGTGGTGTTGTTGTTGTTATTGTTGGTGTTGTTCTTGTTGTTCTTGTTGGTGTTGTTGTTGTTGTTCTTGTTGGTGTTGTTGTTGTTGTTATTGTTGGTGTTGTTGTTGTTGGTGTTGTTGTTGTTCTTGTTCGTGTTGTTGTTCTTGTTGGTGTTGTTGTTGTTCTTGTTGGTTTTGTTGTTGTTCTTGTTGGTGTTGTTGTTGTTCTTGCTGTTGTTGTTGTTCTTGTTGGTGTTGTTGTTGTTGTTGTTGTTCTTGTTGGTGTTGTTGTTGTTCTTGTTGGTGTTGTTGTTATTCTTGCTGTTGTTGTTGTTCTTGTTGGTGTTGTTGTTGTTGTTGTTCTTGTTGGGGTTGTTGTTGTTGTTCTTGTTGGTGTTGTTGTTCTTGTTGGTGTTGTTGTTGTTGTTGTTCTTGTTGGTGTTGTTGTTGTTGTTGTTCTTGTTGGTGTTGTTGTTGTTGTTGTTCTTGTTGGTGTTGTTGTTGTTCTTGTTGGTGTTGTTGTTCTTGTTGTTCTTGTTGGTGTTGTTGTTGTTCTTGTTGGTGTTGTTGTTGTTGTTCTTGTTGGTGTTGTTGTTGTTCTTGTTGGTGTTGTTGTTGTTGTTGGTCTTGTTGGTGTTGTTGTTGTTCTTGTTGGTGTTGTTGTTGTTGTTCTTGTTGGTGTTGTTGTTGTTCTTGTTGGTGTTGTTGTTGTTGTTGGTCTTGTTGGTGTTGTTGTTGTTGTTCTTGTTGGTGTTGTTGTTGTTCTTGTTGGTGTTGTTGTTGTTGTTGGTCTTGTTGGTGTTGTTGTTGTTCTTGTTGGTGTTGTTGTTGTTGTTGTTTTGTTGATGTTGTTGTTCTTCTTGTTGGTGGTGTTGTTGTTGTTATTAATGCTGTTGTTGTTATTGTTCTTGTTGTTATCCTGGCTGTTCTTGTTGTTGTTAGTTTTGTTATTCTGGTTGTTCTTGTTGTTGCTGTTATTGTTGTTATTGTTGTTGTTCTTTTTGGTGGTGTTCTTGTTATTCATGTTGTTGTTCTTATTGTTCTTGTTGGTTCTGTTGTTGTTATTGTTGTTCTTGTTGTTGTGGTTCTTATTGTTGTTGTTGTTATTGTTGTTGTTGTTGTTCTTCTTCTTCTTATTGTTGTTGTGGTACTTGTTGTTGTTGTTCATGTTGTTGTTGATGTTGTTGTTCTTGTTGTTGTTGTTGTTCTTGTTGTTGGTCTTATTGTTCTTGTTCTTGTTGTTTTTTCGTTGTTGTTCTTGTTGTTGTACTTGTTGTTGTTCTTGTTGTTGTTGAATACCCACAATGAGTTGGATTACTCTTTTGTGCGAACTAAAAATAACGTTAAGTGGCGGGTTGTCGTAGCTGTCCTTACATCCTCAGCGTGCTGATGAAAGGGGACAAGGGTCCTCCAGGCGGTTGTGCTTTGCTTGGCTTCATCTGCGTGATGCTAACTACTACGGGGATGACATCTATCTCCCACCTTGTTAGTCAGGTTGACACAAAAACAGCCCGTTTACAGGAAGGGCTACGAGGAAGCCAAGGTGAGGGTCTTGGCCAGTATATTTTGCCTGACCCTAACTAACATGTCTGATCAGTATATTTTGCCTAACCCTGACTAACATGTCTGATCAGTATATTTTGACTGACCAGAAGTTGGTCTTCCCTCCCATTTCCAAACTGTAAATGTATTGGTCTTGATTATTTTATGACACTATAAGATGTATGGTCTGAGAGCTTGTAAATGGAGTTTAATGTAGATAAATGTACAGTCATCCACATAGGTAGATCTAATATGGAACAAATTACAGAATTAGCGAGAACAATATTAGAAAGACTGAAAATGAAAAAGACATATTGGTTATAAATAAATAATACATGTAAGGTGAGTGGGCAAGTCCAGGTAGCAGTAAAAACGGCAAATGCAATGTAAGGTATTATAACAAGAGATAATAAACATAGGAGAAAGTAAGTATCAATTGCGTGAAACTGTATATAGCATTAATTACAACTAGATTGGAGTACTGTGTACAGGTGAGGAGACCTTATCGTAGGGGATATAAGCATACTGAAGGGGTTACAAAGAGGAGAGACAAAACTGATTGTGGGATTTCAGAATTATATCTATAAGGAAATACTCAGACAAACCAGGCTACCGTGTCTAGATAAAAGAAAGAATATAATTCGATGTTATTTAGCGCATGTTTATAAGATAATCAACGTAATGGATAAATTATACTATAGCAAGTTTTTTTTCAAAATACAGCAGCCTACAATGTCACAAGACGTAGAGCCGCATTTAATTAAAGAAAGATCGAGATTAGATACCTGGAAATATTTTTTTCGTCATAGAGCGGTAACTGCTTGCAATGCATTGTCACGTGAAATAGTGGAGGCAAGTTAAATTAATGCATTTAAGAATAGATTGGATGCGCATACGTATTTTTAGATCAAGAGAATGTAAATAAACTGGTTGTATACAGAATATGCAGTGTCTTCTAAACCAGTATAAAGACGATAAATTAAGTTAGGTTAAGTTAGGTTGAATTAGGTTAAGTTAGGTTAAGTTAAGTTAACTTGAATTAGGTTGAATTAGGTTGAGTTAGATTAAGTTAGGTTAAGTTAGGTTAAGAATAAGATGGTTAAAATGCTTTCATAGGTAAGTTTGATCAATATCGTCATAAGACTAATTCTAATAGGGTTTTACTCCGTTTCGAATAAGACCTCAAAAACACATCCACCATCTTGTTATCGTAATCAGTGAATCGATTTCAACCCCAGTTCTTGAAATATAATTATATGTACGATTATGGTTATTCTTTGAACATTCTAGAAATGTTCTATGCCTGTAATTAACAATCAGCTTGACTTTACACAACACATTAGTGACACTCGTGGTGTCAAAAACAGGCCAACTGTACTTTTCCAAATATGTCACTAACGGTGTCTGAAAGAAGGTATGCGTGGAGCTAGCAAACTCAACATGCAAAAAACACGGATTATAAAGAGCGAATATGAATGTTTGTGGACAGGTTTTCTGTAAAGGGGTCTAGATGCAGGTGAAGTTTGAGAGAACA